>ML058479.1:3429402-3611902 GCA_003013855.2 Liriodendron chinense
AACATCTTGATGCGCACAATACCAATCCCGACAACCTTGCAGGTGTAGTCATCGTCTAGAAATACCGAGTCTCCCTCATACTCCCTGTAAGAAGTAAAGATGCTCATATTTGGGCACATGTGCTACGAGACCCTGGAGTCCATGATCTACTCATCATAGAGAGATCCATCCTTTGACAATGTCAAGACCTCACACACATTACTACCAACTTCCTTGGCTTCAGCGATATTGGCTTCCCTAGAAGAATCACCTGAATTTTCCTCCTTATATTTAGGACTCTTACAATCCTTCTTCATTTTCCCAACTTGGCCACATCCCTAACACTTCAACTTGCCTTTGCCCTTTCCCTTGCCCTTCGATTTAGATCGAAAACGCGACGATCATTCACCTCACGCAGAATTCCCTCGTTTCATAAACAGTGCTTCGGAGGAAGAATTAGTATCACCGCTTTTTTGTCTTATGGCCCTCGATTGAAGGGCTGAGACAACGGTCTCGACACTAATAGTGTCCTTACCTGCGCACAACGAGTCCCTGAGTGACTCATATGAACTAAGAAGCGAGTTCAACAAGATCAAGGCTTGATACTCGTCCTTCATCTACTCACCAAAATCGAGCAACTTGCAAATCAATTTATTGAACGTGCTAATATGGTCCTCCACATTTGTCCCCTTCGCCATCTTTAAAGTGAAGAGTTGCATCATTAGATACATGCGATTTTCTAGAGACTTCTTCGCATAGATGTTCTCTAGCTTGGTTCATATCTCTACAGTGGTCTTCTCCTTCATAACGTTATAAAGGACGTCATCTACAAGGCACAATTGGATTAAGGCCATAGCCTTCTCATCCATCTTCGTTCACTTCTCATCTTTAATCTCGGCAGGGCGCTTTCCAATGGCGTTCACGACTCCTTGCTGAGTTAAGACGGTACGCATCTTCACCTTCCATAACTCAAAGTTGTTTTTTGCCCGAGAACTTCTTAACGTCGAACTTTGTACTTGAAGCCATGAGATCATTTCAGAAAACTTCTTCTTCAACCCTTCAACGATATTTCTAATACCACTTGTTAGAAATTCGATCAGCAGAAACACCGAAGAAGATCAAGCAAATAATACACAACCACACAAGCAATCAATGCAAAAGCAAACGAATTTTACGTGGAAAACCCTTGCGGGAAAAAACCACGGCATAAAGCGACACCTTCCACTATGAATTCAAATGATTACCGAGCTAGAAATACCCAAGTAGATCCCAAAGATGAATAAGGCACACAATTCTCTCAATCCTCTCTCTCAATAACCCTAATCCAGTTTAGAGCACTTAGGTATTGCTTAGAATAATGTCTAATATGATTATGAAACATATTTATAAGAGTAAACCCG
The DNA here is from genome assembly GCA_003013855.2 of Liriodendron chinense. Classification (NCBI taxonomy): domain Eukaryota; kingdom Viridiplantae; phylum Streptophyta; class Magnoliopsida; order Magnoliales; family Magnoliaceae; genus Liriodendron; species Liriodendron chinense. The sequence continues at coordinate 3,430,782 of ML058479.1, forward strand.
AAATTAGAAACAAGTAGCGCGAAAACCTCGTAACACTACAAATTCCGCAGACCGCAGGACCAGTCGGGTGACCGGTCGAACGACCAGTTGCACAAAGTCCAGAGAGTTGCATGCCCATTGCCTCAACTCAGACCTGTCCCCAGACCGGTCTAAGCATCCTGTGACTGGTCGGGCGACCGGTCTGAGCTACCAGCGACCGGTTTGCCGACCGGTCTCAAGAAGCCAAAAAACATCCAGAGAGTTTGGACTCCAAACTACACCAATCTGTCCACCGGCCGACTGGTCGGTGCACGCTATTTAAGCACAGTAATGAGGCCTTCACAACAGATGAAATATTGTTTGCTCTGTACGAGTACACAGCTGCTCGGGATTGCCTGAACGATGTGACTGGCCGCTTTGACGCGTGAAATGAGATGGTGGAACTCTCCCTTTCCTTAAAAGGGTGAGTATTTGACGCTTAGCTAAAAGGAGGATGCATTGTAGGAGGAAATGGGGCAGATCAATAAGCGACTCTCAGCACTCAACCAAGAGGTGGAAGAACTGGTGAGGCATATGACAAGTTGGGAAGTTGAGATTAAGACGATACATGACTACTATGGCTAGGCTGCTGTAATGATCAGGAGGAGATCAAAGGAGAGGAGAAAACTACTCGAGAGGGGAAGGGAGACGATGCAGTAGCTAAATATGTTGGAGGTCGAATCGTCTATTTGGGAGGCTGAGCAATTGGAAGCACTACGCTTAGCCGATGAAGCCAGGCGGCAACTTTCAGAGCATCAAAGGGCGGAATTTGGCCTTTGACGAAACTTGATGTTTTCTTCCCTTTTCTTTTCTTCCATCCTATATATAGGTAGGATGGTGCTTTTTAATTGTTAAGTGTTGGTGACGGCCATTCTTTAGTGGGGTTGTGACAACCACAAGTTAATCGAATACTTTGTTTTGAATGCGCAATTGCTTTTATTTATTGGAATCTCAAAATCAAGTATTCGTAGCCTGACCGTATTCGGTCAGCCAGTACATTATTAAACCAAAAAAAATCCTAGCTTATAGGATGCCTTATGAATTGCGTCGGGTAGCCTAACACGACACCCTACGCATACGCGTGCGGAAGCTTGAGGAGCAACTAGAATTATGGCTGAACCTATAGGAGGGGGGTGAATAGGACCTTTTAAAAAATCTTTTCGCCTACTTTAACAAATCAGCAAATTAAAATACGTAAGCGATTAACACTTCGGCTTCCAAGCCTAAGTGGGTCCAATTAAAAGACTAGCAAGAGATAAGAGCAATAAACAACCTAGTCTAAACAAGCATAGATTAATAAATGATTAAGCTAATGAAGAACCTAATCTATGCTACTCAAATAGACTTGAATGAGGATGGATCAATAAGTTCAAGTCTACTTGAGGTAGTGAAAGTACATCTTATGAGTGTGAATGTGCCTATCAAGTGCTAAGCATACATTCCTGACTAAGCATACATAATTAACAATTAAACACAATGCATAAAGAGAAATGTGCTCAAAATCAATCACAAACACAAGGATGTATAGTGGTTCGACTACTTGTCTACTCCACTCCCGGTTCAAGTACTCAACCCCTTTGAGCACACCGGCATTCACTGGGGAGTTTAAATCTGGTTCCTCCCAACCAAAGTGTTTTAACTCGGATCCACCCAACCTGGGAGTTTACAGGTTCCTCCCAACCTACACGTTTGCACCCGTGTTGGTGGCTCCCCCTTGGAGACTTTGTTTTAGGCCCGACTGACGTGCCAAGGAACGGCTGACGTCCCTAGATTTTAAGCTCAACTAATAGGCCAAGGATCGACTGACGACGCCGGGGCGAGTTTGTCAAACAAACTCTACACTCAACTCCCACAGGGAATTGAGTGGATGGACTCTTAACAAGACAACCTTACTTGTCGGATTGAGCCCCTTGTTGCGCCGTCTTGGGTTGCTTCTTCTCGCTCTCCCGTGCTTGAATCAGCTCCCCTTGTGCTCCCCCGATCGTTGACGCCGTTGCTTTGCCAAGGCTTCAGCTCCAAGATCAGCTACCTTGCATGTGATGCTCCATTGGAGATGCCCAAGGTGCTAGGGAATGGTGAAACCTCTACAAATGGTAGGAAATGGGTTTCCTAGAGGAATGCACCTAAATAGACTCCTAGGTAGTGTTTAGACAAAGGATTTAACTATCATCAAGGTGTCTAAACCCTAGGAATCAAGAGGGAACAAGTCCTATTCTCAAGATGCCATTGAATGGCCCAAGCTTGTGATGAAAACACAAGGAGAATGGCTTGCTATGGGTTTGGGATAGAACCTCTAATGATCTCTAGCAATGGTGGCTTCTATCTCCTCAAAATCCCCTCTCTTAGCTCAAAAAATGAATCCCCCTTTTAAATAGATTTTCTTCCAACGGTAAAAAAAGGGCAGATTCTCGTATCTCCGATTGATCGGAAAAATGGTCTGATTGATCGGAGCCCAGTCCGATTGATCGGAAATCCATCCAGTGGAGTCTCTGGAGGATTTTTCGATTGATCGGAACACAGTCCGATTGATCGGACGACCCCTTCCGATGGATCGGAGGCATGTCCGATTGATCGGAAATATGTCCAGTGGATTTTCAAACTTTTCTGGAACAATTTTCGATTGATCGGAACTTCTCTCCGATTGATCGGAGTCCTATCGGAGCCAATGTCCGATTGATCGGAGTCCTATCGGAAACTGCTGTTTGAGCCTATTTGATTGCAGCAGCTTCCACCTCTTTAATTAGTCTAATTTATCATGTTTTTCATGGAGTTCTAAGACTAATGAAAATGACTAAAGGTATACCTAGGTGGTGCAAGTCATCTAAGAGGTTATGGGTTAGGTTTTGGTCAAGGCAAGGCACACCAAGGCATCACTTTTACCTGTTTCTTCTTTCTTGATGCAGCCGGTCCATCTTGAGTCTTCGGTCTTCGTCTTCATTAAGCTCAACCGACACTAGACCCACTGACCTAAGTAATTGACAAACAAGGTGCACTAGTATGCCACAGAAAAGTGCACTAACACCTTATAGTTGGGCTTTCGGGTTGTCTTTTTGGCTTCGTTATTTTGTTTATGACTACTCCTAAGCAGTTGTCGTAGCCAGTGCCTTTGGCCTTCATTCCTTCTGAACTACTTCCCTTGCAGGCTTTCCTCATAGAGGTTCTCCTAGTTGCTGCTTGTTTTGCAGGACCACTGGTCGTGGGAGTAGGGTAGTAACCTGTTGCTGGGCAGCCTGGTCCATACCTTACTTCTTCTTTTGGGCAACCGACGTCTTTTTCTAGCCTTGGACTGCCCCACTAAGGGTGGTTCACTCGAGCTCTGATCATGGCTATCGACTGACAGATTATTTTTTTATGAGGCCCATGATGTGGCCAACACTCTTAACATATTATTGGTGTGCACAGACTTGTATTGGGCCAGTTAGCAGCTTTCCCTTGGTAACCCACCAGCCGAGACCAGTCTTGGGCTTGGTTTTAGCCACATTGCCCATCCTTTTGGCAAAGTATCCTTCAGTTCTTTGTTGCCTAGGCCTCATACCTAACAGCTCGTCTCTTGTGTATCTAACCGAGCGCTTTTGCATGTCTGTTGTTCGCTGAGCATAATAAGATCATGGCCTTATGGCAGTCATCTTTCCGACCATAGGGGCATTGACGAGTGAATCACCTTTCTCCTTTTTAGCCTTAGTCGCAGGAAATTTTGCCAGAGTTGTTGCCTTTGTAACAAGGTGATTTGGTTGAAGCTTGCGTGGTTACTTAGGTTCGAACCTTTTCTGACTTTGAGAGGTCTTTGGCTTACGTTGCGCTTGGTGTACCCCAGATCATCCTTTTTGGGCACTCGTGGCATATGAAGGTTTAGGGCTCGGGCCTAAATTTCCAAGTGTTTAAACTCTTAAGATCCTGGCATACCATTGGACCCTTTCCTTTATTGTTTGTAACCCTATTTGAACGAATTGTTGTCCTCGTAGCGGGTCCACCCTTCACGATCAATGATGGGGTTGAGTTCACGGTTTTGTTAGTCATGGCGATGGACTGTTCATTGGGAGTCACTTCAGTGGAAAGTGGCAATTCTTCCATTTGGGATGTTGTAAATTGAACACCCGGGCACGGGTTGTCTTATTCAGATGCATAATGGAGTACTTTAGAGTGCTTTTCCTTAGGATGGTCAATTGTTGTAACATCTTATATGATGTTGATGGTGACTGTCTTTGGAGTGGGATTGACGTCAACTCCTATTACTTGTCCTTCCATTTTAGGGAATTTGAGCAAACCTTTGTCAATGTTTTCCTACACTAGGTTTCTAAATATCACACAATTCTTAATAGAGAGCTTCTAGTGTAATGACACTTACAATAAACTCCCTCATTGAGATCCTCAACCGAGGGGATTTTTTGGTGTACAAGAAGTTTGATGAACTTTCTCTCAAGCAAAGTGTCAAATATGTCATCGGCCTTGGAGATGTTGAATGTATATAGCCTTGTGGCCTCAAGTGCACCCTTTCTTGGGTTTACCATGGCCAAGGTTGCGCACTTGAGCTTTTTCAAGGCTGAGCATTCGCATGGCCGTGTACCAATTATCTTGGCTACAACTACCTTGTAACAAGCATCATAAGGGGCACCCGTTGGGTAAGGTGCGACTGGAGGCTGCCTCCCCAGGCGCCTCTACCCTTTGGTAGTTGTTATGGACGAGAGGCCCGGTCGACGGATGCTCCGCGAGTGCCTTAGTCCTATATTATGCTTGAGAGAACGAAAGCACGACCGGAGGATCCCCTGGGCGCCTCTGTCCTATGATGGCCATTATGATAGGGAGGTGTGGTTGAAGGATGCCCCCTGAGCACCTCTGTCCTATGATGGCCATTATGATCGGGAGCACTATTCATGGTGGAGTTACGGGATCGGCAGAGCGATCCACGGTTGCTCGTGTGTGGCATACACAAGGGCCACATGAGCGAGTGGGTGATGAAGGTGCAAGGATGAAGTCGATGAGGCATGAGAAGTGGTGGAGCTATGATGACGACGAAGTAGAGATGAAGATGGTGCGTGGCAAGGTGTTGTATGAAGATTTGAGTCATGGTGGAGTTTGTTGGGCTTGGACGCCTCAAACCTTCAAGCATGAAGACCACCGACCGGTCGGTCACGAATGGAGCAAGACAGCAGGGTAGCTGAAACTTTTCTGGGCCATCCGGCCGGTGGGGGGTCCGACCGGTCGGCAGTTTCCTTTTTAGTCTAGGTTTGTTGCGCGGGTTTGTTGCGCAAGGAGTTTCTAATTTCGGTTTTCCCTATTTAAGGGGATGTAATCCAAGATTAGGGTTGCCGCCAATGGGCCAAGGGATTGAGAGGGTTCTAGAGCAAGAGAAAGAGCTAGGAGGAAGCTTGGAGTTCTCTGGGTTGAGGGAAAGGGATGGGTTTGTCCTCCTCATGTGAGAATTAGTTTCGGGTAGCTTGGGATTTCTCTTGTGGGCTGTGATCCAGGATTTTCTTCTGTAATCTCTTATAACTTCTTATTCATAGTGGATTTGTGTCGCTTTGTGCCCTGGTTTTTTACCCGTGAGGGGTTTTTCCACGTAAAAATCGGATTGCCTTCTTGTGTGTGATGATTTGCTTATTGATTGCCATTGTGGTGTGTTCCTCGCCTGCTTTGATTGCTTCCGCTGCGGGGCTCCTAACCCCAATACCGGGATCCTCCGCATTTACGACGCAAATTCTAGATAAGGAAATCTCGTGGGTAGATCCATAATGGACGACTTCTTAGATCCTCTTCTTGTAGTTGATCCCTCACGAGGATCTTTTTGACCCACTAAATGGATTCGGGATCAATTCGGGAACCTCAAGGGTTGATCCCAGACCTCAAACCGATCATGGCCACTCAACGTCTGCTTGAACTCTTTGTCTTTTCCACTCAAGCTGTTAGATGGTCTAGATCAAACCACCTGCTGCATTTAACCATTCATCAAGTGATGGTTTGGAATGTTGGAGAGGATTGATGGACGGGATCCATCTAATAGTGATATGTTATCGAAGATGGTTCCAACTGGATTTATTTCCCCCTTCTCTTGATTCCAATTGAATCATGACCACAGGAGGATCGGGTCCTCGAACTCTCATTCTCTTTATTCCAATCAATGAACGGTTTGGGACCCATCCTAGTTTGCGTGTCTAGAGCTCTTGATTTTGGTCCAAACCATGACCGGATTCACTTCACTATCAGTCTAATCTTTCGATATTCAGAACATTCTTGAACACTACAAACTCTTTGAACATCTCTAGAAGGATCTCTCATTTTTAGAAAGAATGTGAGAAACAGCCTCACCAAGTATATCATAGTTAGATATGTGATAAAATACATTCTCTCAGCAGGTCTTTTATAGATGTGCCAGGTACGATAAACGTGGCCACATGGCACCCATCAATTTGATCTTCTAAAGGTATGCCTTAGGGTCCGTGCCTCTATATTAATACCAACAGGCATAACATTAAAGGAAGATGAGCATGAATTAGGTGTTACCCGAGTAATAGCTTAGTCGGTGTAGTCAGTGTTATCCTATTGTGGGGCCCACCTTAATGATTTTATGTATATCCACGCCATCCATCCATTTCTATAGGCCATTTTAGAATGGAGTACCAAAGTTTATTAAGATACAAGTTACAGGTGGACCACACCACAGGGGTAATTTAGTGCCTCACCATTAAAAATTCCAAATGGCCCATCATAACGTTGTCTTAATGTTTATTTACAATCCAATCCATTGATAATGTCAAAAAGATCTAGTTGAAAGAAAATTAAAAAAATCAGATTTATTCAAAACTTTTGTGGCCAACAAAAAGTTCTTAATGGTTATTATCACTGTTTCTATTGGTATAGTCCACCTGAGATATATATATTCTTATAATTTGGTATCGCGTCCTAAAATAAGATGGAAAAATAGATGGACAGCATGGATATACAGAAAATACATCAAGGTAGGCCCCACACGGTTAGGGTAACACCCACGAAGCTGTTACTAGGGTAACAGCTAATCGGCTCCCAAGGAAGATCAAGTGAAGATACTCCCAATGTGAGTAAGATTTCTGCCAATACTTGCATGTGACGGGCTTTTATTGATCCATATCAGGCGTCGAAAATGAGTGTAAACACGTGCACATAGAAATATACAAGTGGAACCAGTAGTTCACATTCAAGATGGATGGATTGCCAAATGACTCGACCATGCATGTGAGTTGGGTCGGGTTGGGCTAAAATGACTCGACCCAAGACCGACACAAACAATTGATCAGGCCATGTGAAGTTGGGCCGAGCTCGGACAAGTTGAGTCCAATAAAGAAAAGAGTCTTCGAGTCCACCCCACCCAGCTGGACAACGAGTCAGAGCTTTCGAGTTTTGAACTATACTTACCATCGAGTTAACTCAGGAACAAGCGAATTGGTTATAGAACTCCACGTGGCAGTAGAGATTGCATGTGTGAGATCCAGGCCGTTCATCAGGTAGGTCCCACCCTATTTGTTCTGTGCTGCCGAAAGCAGGCTAGTCAGTTCATTGGTTGGGCCGATGGGTGAGAATTTATCACCGTCAGCGGACAAGTATAGCTCCACCTGATGAGCGAACCATCCTGATTTTGATTAGGGCACATACAGGAAGGGGCCAGCTGACAAACACTCAGGCTCTGCACACGTGCTTGCTAGTAGCTTTTTCATTTCTTATCTTTCAATCCACAAAGGATGATACTGTGATGTACAGAGAGGGCCACCAATCTTTCACAGAGCCACGTATGCAGGTATTGAAGATCAGAACCGTCCACCTGGCTGGCCCTACTATAAATGTAAGTGGGCCAAAAATTCACAAACGGTTGGACAATCCAACTGTTAAATCAACAACCTGCGAACCAGCAGCTGAAAACAAAAGTAGGCAATAGAACAACATTTCACGTTGAACGGGTAAACTGTCCATTGATTTATACACATACATGTAAATAGAGTATAATAGCATGCTTAGTCATCTTTGATATATACATGCATATGGATCATAACATAAACATGAGGGGAAATGATCACATAAAGACCCCTGTAAGTGAACTTCCACATAAATCCCCACCTTTCAGGCCATCAAAATTTGGTCCACCGACTGGCTATGTGAGCAACACACCTTCATTGATTTGGACCATTGGCTTACAATTGATTTCAACGATGTGGACTGCCCATTGAGCGAACCAACCTGATTCACCCCCATTGATCTTCGTGGGTGGCCCACTTTTTACTTATGGGGATGTACGTGAATGTTCATGTGATCATTTCTCTTTGAATTTGATATTCATATTTGTTTAGTTGCTGCAGTCTTTCTTGGGGTGCCCAAACTTCCCACACTTGGAGCAAATTGACCACCGGGATCGACTACCCTCTTTCATCCAATGCCTTTGTTCGCCGGACTGGAAACATTTCTTTGGCTGTGCTACCACACTATTTGTGGTTTCTCCTTGTGACCCAAGTTCTTCGATCTGCAGATGATGGCCCACCTTGTCAACTTCACTTCCTGTACTAGGCAATGGTAGTGATCCTTTCCCATTTGATGCATTGAATGATGCACCATCTAGTCCATTACTATCTCCTGCTAACCCTTCTGTATGTAAACCGAGCACCTTGCTAGGCTGATGGTGGCCCACCTCCTCCAATCGGAATACTTCGCCAGATGATGATAGCGGCCCTTTATCTGTGAATCCATGGAGTAACATACCCTCTGGTCCATTACCATTTCCTTTTGCCCCTTCAAGTAAAGCAAGACTCTTGATTAGTTGATGATGGCCCATCTCCTCCTCAACTTGAGATCTTTCACCACACAATGAAGATGATGACCTGCTCTCGTTTGATAGATTCAGATTCGATAACACTATCTCTGGTTTACAACCATCTCCTTCTGCCTGCTTGGAATCGGTTGCTGCATTAGTGTCTTTCTCGTTGTCAGATACTGACTCAGAATAACTTAAGTGTAAGCTTTCATCTGAGCAGTTGTCAATCGGATCCTGGTCCTTTCCTAGACAATCTTGCCATTGGAAGAAATTACAAGCTCCCTGACCCTGGAAAAGAATTCACATCCTCAATTTCCTTGTGAACACATGCTTCTTCGAAGTTCCATGTAGTGTGATCACCACCATACATGTGGCAAACATGTTTGATGGACAGATCTCTGATCTAGTGGGTCACCATGTAAATTGGCCATAAATGTGGACTGTCATTTGTTTCTCAATCACCTTTGAGTCACCAACCACTCTATGGGCCACTGGTCAGGTGCTGACAAGAGTCCAATCGCGTATCATTTTCTCAATCGCCCATCATTTTGATGGCCCACCAAATCAGCAGTCCGGATCACTGTAGATAAGTGCGACATGTATGGTTGAGATGGCATTCCTCACATGAAACAATCAGCAGAGTAGCCAAGAAATGCATGAGAATGTAAACAAAAAGAAAAACCGAAACATGAAAATGCATAAAGTAGGTGTTGTGCCACTATAGATCATACACCAAGCTGAAAACATAACCAAACGATGGAAGTCTAGAGGCTGTTGTAATGAGGTATTATACGCCACTCCAGCCGAATGCTTGTACAATACAAGCAGGGCAAATGGGCCAGTGATCCAAACTGTTTGATATTATGGGCCACACTGTGGGCAGATGATGAACCAAAAATCTTCCAGTTGAAAAAATACTAACACCTCAGTAGGTGTTCCAACAAATGTAATTAAGAAAGAAAACAACACACCAGTTCACAGCCAACCCAAAAAGGCCTAATATTCTATAGCTAGGATCTCGAAATCTAGCAGATTCCTTTTTCTTTTTCTTCTTTTCCTTTTTTGGTGCAATAGTTTCCTTTAATTAGAAAAACAGAACATTCAATATATAAAGATTACAAAGTTATGCTAGGAGAGAGTTTGACTGCACAAGGTTCATGGTTATCGATGTTTAGATTAAGAGATAGAAAAAAGGGAGTGAAACTAATAGGTATCCAAAAACTAGGTGGTGGAATTTAAAATGGCAGAAAGCAGTATTATTCAGAAACAAATTGATGGAAGAAGGAAAGTGGAATGTCAAGGAAGAAGTAAATGTCACGTGGAATGAGATGCCAAGTGCATTGGGAGAGTGGTAAAAGACGTTTTAGGAGTATCTAGAGGGAACATATATCTAATAATATAAGTAGTAGTGGAGTGATAATATACAAAAAGCTAATCAATAGAAATGGTTATGTTTCAAAGCCTGGCAAGGGACTAAAAATGATGAAAATTTTGAACAATGAAGAAATGCTAAAAATATTGCTAAGAACGTGGTGAGGCTGACAGTTGGGCTTTTGAGGATCTTTATCATAGATTGGGGACAATAGAAGGTGAAAAGGATGTCTTCGAACTGGCAAAAATGTGAGAGAAGAAGGGGGTAAGGACCTAGATCATGTTAGATGCATTGAGAGCAATAACCAGAGGGTACTTGTAAAGGAAAATGAGATCTATAAAAGGTGGATAAGCTATTTTCAGAACTTATTAAAGGCCCGTTTGGATTGTAAGTTACTTAAGATAAGCTACTTATTTGATAAGTAACTTATCTTGGTTTCTACTTAATTAGCAGGTACGCATGTTTGGCAAACAACATAGTTATCATCCAAAAAGTAGAAAATTAAGCATGTTTGGTTTCCAACATCATAAGTAATCATCCTTCAAGTCTATTTGGTCCCCCTCACATCCACTGTCCATCATGTGGGGCCAACCTTTGATGTGGATCGTTCATTATGTGGCCTTGCTAATGTGGGCCATCCATCATGTGGGACCCACCTTGGATGTGGGCCATTTACCGTTAGGGTCCGATCTTTAATGTGCACCATTCATTAGGTACGGCCCACCTTTGATGTTGTTCATCCATCATGTGTGGCCCACCATCAATGTTATTGTTCATCATGTCGAGTCCATCTTCAATATCTATTGCCCATCATGTGGTGTCCACCTTTGATGTGGACCATCCATCATCTGGGCCCACCTCCCATGTGGGTTGTCCATCATGCGGAGCCTGCCTTGGATATGGGCCATTCTCATTAGCCCGACCTTTGATGTGGGCTGTCCATCATGTGGGGCCCACCTTGATGTGGATCATCCATCATGTGGAATCCACCATTATTAGTTGCCCATCATGTGGAGTTCACCTTTGATGTGGACTGTCCATCATGTGTGCCCCACCTTCAATGTAGAGCCAACCTTTAATGTGGACCATTCATTGTGTGGGTCATCCATCATGTAGGGCCCACCTTGGATGTTGGCAATTCATCATTATGGCCTAACCTTTAATGTGCACCATCCATTATGTAGGGCCCGCCTTTGATTTCGTCATCTATCAAGTAGGGCCAACCGTCAATGTTATCATCCATCATGTGGGACCCACCTTCAATATACATTGCCCATCACATGAACCCACCGTGCACACCAACACTGTCTATTCATGTGGGACCTGCCTTGATGGTAAACAACATGCTTATCCTTTTCCTCTCTTTCACCTCTCCTATTCCTCTCTTCGACAACTTGTGAAAAAGTAAAAAAGCTAAAAATATTATATGAAGTGATTATGTACTTTCAAGTAAAAAAGTTGCTTATTAATTATCAGAAACCAAACTTACTTATCTTAAATAAGTTATTATCTACTGTTGTAAGTAATAAAATAACTTATTTGGTGGTATCCAAACGGGCCCTAAATGACAACCAGAGGACAACCACTCTGAGAGCGCGAGGATGAAAGCAACCGTAAACTTAGAGATGATGTTGAAGGCAATTGATATTTTCACAGGAATAGGGTAACGAAAGTGAAAAGGCTTTGAAAAAGATGAAAACAGAAAGGCCCTTGAACCAAATGGTACCAATAGAGGTTTGGAAGTGTCTAGATTATTTTGGTTGACAAAGTTGTTCAACTTGGAAGAAAATGGCAGATGAATGGAGGATTGAACACAGACTAGGGCATAAGACAATTGTATCCAAAAACCAGTTTGGTTTCATGCACGGGAGATTTACCACTAAAGCTCAAGGTATTCAATAATGATAATGCCAGTTGTAACAGAGCCTCTTTTTTTTCTTCTTTTTTTTCCAAAAGAAACCCTTTTTCAACCACATTATAGACATTACGGTCCATTTTTTCCCGAAATGGCCACTATGACTCCGTAATGCATGATGGTTCCCACCGTTGCCATTAGGTAACGGCTGTTACATAACCATTTTTAATACCTTGCTGAAGTCATTTTCCTTCTTAAACAATTGATAGAGAAATATAGGGAGTGAAGGAAGGATCTCCATATGGTCTTTATTGACTTAAGAAAGCATAATAAGGTCCTTAGAATTCTAGTGGTGTTGGGAAAGAACGGGATTTCTAGAGGATATATTGATATGATTAAGAATGTGTATGCGGAAGCAATAAGCTGGTAACAAACGCGAGGACCACTAGTGGAGAGACAAGTGAGTTCCCTAATGTAGGTTTCCACAGGGGTTGCTGTTGAGCCCATATACTCTCACATCAATTATGAGTTAACGAGGAATTTGAAGGAAGATATTCCATGTTGTATGTTGTTTGTAGATGACATATTTTTTTATTAACAAGACAAGGGAAGGTGTAAACATAGCTAGATCCATGGAGAGGTGCTCTACAATTTAAAGGATATAAATTAGTCGGACCGGATCAAATGCAGGCCAAAATGGAGGGGCTGGATGAGGTAGTGCGTTCATTGAGCTCAGTTCACAGTTTTTTGTCAACGGGTCTCCCAAAGGGTTCTTCAAATCTTCTAGAGGTATAAACAAGGAGATCCACTATCTTTTTATCTGTTTGTGGTACTGACATAGGCTTTGGGAGGGATGTTAGCGAAAGGGCAAGAAGGGGGGCCTCTATAGGGGGTTTAACGTGGATAGGGTGTACCCACCAATCTCTCATTCCCAGTTCATTGATACTTTGCTTTTCTATGAAGCCGATAAGCCTGTGGTGGAAAAGTTGAGGATGGTGATCCTTTGCTTCGAAGAAGTCTCCAGTCTCAAAGTAAATGTTATTAAGAGTGAAATGTTGGGGTGTGCCTTCCTAAAGAGTTGGTTCACTTGGTTGGGGTTTTTTGGATGTAAGATGAGGAAGCTTCCTACAACCTATCTTAGTCTCTCTCTTTGTATCGAGAAGCCAACAAAACAATTATGGTCTACAATCATGGAGCAATTCAAGAGAAAACTAGCTAAATGGAAATGTCATTATCTATCTCCGTGGCCGAATAACGCTCATCAAGTCCACTCTTTCGAATCTTCCCCAATACTTCATGTCTTGAATCAGATGCACGAAATTTGTCCTCAACAAGTTAGAGAAGTTGAGGCAAGATTTCCTTTGGCAAGGGTCAAATGATAAGAAAAAGTTTTACTTATTAGAGTGGAGTGAGGTTTGTAAGCCCTTCAAAGGAGGAGCTAGGATTAGAGACTTCAATTTAATGACGAAAGCCCTTTTGGGAAAATGGCTGTGGCGCTTTGAGGAGGAAGAAGGCTTGTGGTGGAGAGAGATCATCGTACAAGTACGATTGCAAGAGGGATGGTGGGTTAAGGGCTCTTCTCTATATAGAGCCTCTAGGATGTGGAAGGGGATTTCACTGTGCAAGGAGGTTAGAAAAGGGGTTGGTTTTTCTTTGGGGAACAATGAAAGAATTTGCTTTTGGGAAGACGTGTGGGCGGGACATCTCCCACTCCAAGCTACATTCCCAAGTATCTCGAGGCTCTCTTTGGCTTAAGGACATTAAAGTTTCCAAGTGTTATTTCATTTTAGGTAACAATACCGTTTAGTGCTTTCCTTGTCATCTAGATATGGATGATGGGAAAATTGAAGAGTTCAAAAGGCTGTTAAACAAGCTTATTTTATAAGCTTCGTATAGTAACAAGCAAGACAAGATACTTTGGCTCAAGGATAGGTCAGGTTGCTTCTCGGTTTGACCTTTCTATGGTCGCTTTGTTGCTAGTCTTCCGGTAAGCAGTGTGGTGAGTTAAATCCCACATGTGGTCCTATAGAACCCCACTGAAAGTTGCGGCTTTTGGATGGTTGGTGGAAAGGAAGAGAGTACTCACCATTGATAATCTGTGTATAAAGGATGCAGAATCGGTCAACCATCCTTTTATTCATTGCAGGGCTCTTGTGGTAGTGTGGCACTGTTTCATCTCTTCTTTTGGTACGTCTTGGGTAACGCCAGAGTCAGTTGAGGCACCTCTCTTAAGTCGGCACGGTGTGAGGATCGGGAAGCAAAAGATTGTCGTATGGAGAACGTCTATTCTAGCTATTTGGTGGGCTCTTTGGGGGAAAAGAAATGATAGATGCTTCTATACTGTCTCTAGCAAGAAGTGGCTTTTTTTTTCAATGACAAAAACTATTTATGTGATAGGACTCCCCCTGGATGGAGGATGCCCGAAAGCTTTATCACATTGAATATTTCAACCCTTTGATTACACATGGTGACCGTGCATGTTCAAAGAAAAAAGAACAAAATTTCAAATGATTGAAAAAATCCAAGCTAAAAGATTTGTCTTGTAACCAACAAACAAGTTGAGACCCATACATCTTGGATCATTGAAGGGCAATCCAGATTCAAAGGCTAAAGTTCCAACGTACCACATTGCACTATGTCAGGATGTATTCAAGCAAACGTCTATTTGGAAAACTATTTATTTGGGAACCCACCAAGTCAACCTAACTTATTCAAGATTTCTGTTGAGTGAAGGTGTAACCTGTCCTTTACAGCCTATTTTGGAACATGGAAAACAAATGCTTGGAAAGCACCTTTTTCTGTTGTTTAGGAGGGAAGGATAATTTTCATCAAATGCAGGACTAGATTCTAGTTATGCTGCTTGGGAAACATGTTCATGGCAGTACCTAGCGAAAGAAAAAAAAAAAAAAAAAACAAGTCTATGGTGCATAGAGGCAATATATTGGAAGTCTAAGATCAACCAGTGGTTCAATGGACCATCCCCATGCAGGGTGGCCCTAATAGGTCAAAATGCTTTGGATCATCCCCATGCATGGGCTATGGTTCGTAAAGGTTGTAAAAGAAACAGAGACAACTTGATGGTTTGTAAAAGAGGCAACATATTAGAAGTCTTGATGATCCAATATTTGACAGGCCATACCATCCATGGTGGTGCAAATAGATCCAACAGTTTGGATCAAATTGACATGGATCCCACTTGGACGAAGATAGCAATGGTTTCGTAAAGAGTGGCCAACATTTGGAAGGCTATAACCCTCCAATATGACAAGAAAAGGTCAGATCATGATGGTGACTTAGTCAAAGATTGGAATACACCGAATAGCGGTGGTGCTGAATAGCTTTCAGTCCTAATCACACCAAAAGGTTGTAAGTTTGGGTTTTGGTTAGTAAAAGTGAGGATAAGTGAGGCCATGGTCTAGTGAACCGAACAGCTATATTAATATTATGAGCCCCACCTCCGATGACGTTGATTCAAGCCCAAGGCCCTCCATAAGACCCACCTTGTTTTACACTGATAGTTTGTTGCTAGTTTTGGGGGCTGAATTTTAGAAACTACCATTTATTATTTTTGGAAAATTATAGTTGCTGATTTTGAAGATTCTCTCAAGATTTTGGGAATGATCCTAGACCATTACAGTTTAGCCAAATTTTTGTAGACAGAGTTGCTGATATTTAGGAGCCGTTTGGCATCTCTTCTCTAATTCAATAAGAGCTTTTTGAATAAGAGGTACTTCAATAAGCTCTTTTTGTTCTAGCTCTTGTTTTAAATAAGCCTGTTTGGTAAAATCTCCAAAAAAAAGCTCTTATTTAAAATAAGCACATTTGGTAAAACTTTCAAATAAGAGCTTTTTTAAGGGTAGTTGATGTAATTTTTAAATATTACAACAACTTAAATATCAACTGACCATCATGTGGGCCCACCTTCAATGACCATCATCCATCATTTGGATCCCACCTTTGATATGGACTGCCATTTAAATGAGACCCATTTGATGTGCATGTTCCGTCATGTTGGGCCACACTTTGATATGGGTCATCTATCATGTGAGGCCTACCTTTGATGTGAACCGTTCATTATGAAGGCCCACCTTGATGTGGGGCCCCACTTCAATATGAGTCATTCATTATGAGGGGCCCATCTTTGATGTCCACCATCCATCATGTGGGTCCTACCTTTGTTGTGGACCACTATCATGTGGGGCACACATCAAGTAGGTAGTCCATCATGTGGGACCCATTTGATGTCCACCATCCATCATGTAGGTCCCACCTTGGCTGTGGACTGTCCATCATGTGGGGTCCAACCTTCAATATGGGTCATTCATCATGTAGGCCCACCTTTAATGTCAACCTTCCATCATGTGGTCCCACATTCAATATCCACCATCCATCACCTGGATCCTACCTTTGATGTGGACCATCCATCATGTGGGACCCACCTTTGTTGTGGACCATCTATCATGTGGGGCCCACTTCATGTGGATAGTCCATCATGTGGAACCCACCTTTGATGTCCACCATCCATCATGTAGGTCCCACCTTTGCTATGGACCATCCATCATGTGGGCCCAACCTTCAATATGGGTCATTCATCATGTGGTCTCACATTTAATGTCAATCTTCCATCATGTGGTCCCACATTCAATGTCCACCATCCATCATGTGGGTCCCACCTTTGCTACGAACTGTCCATCATATGGGGCCCACTTGATGTGGATAGTCCATCCATCATGCGGGGCCACATTTTAATGTGGGTCATCCATCATGTGGGACCCACCTTTGGTGTTTGCCGTCAATCATGTGGGCCCAACCTTCAATATGGGTTGTTCATCATGTGGGTCTACCTTTGATGTCAACCTTCCATCATGTGATCCCACCTTCAATGTCCCCCATCCATCATGTAGGTCCCACCTTTGATGTGGGTGTTCATCATGGGGGGCCCACCTTTGATGTGACCATGCATTATGTGGGCCCACCTTAGAGATATTCTAAAGAAGAGAAGAGGGCAAGATGGGAATTACCTAAAAAGTTTTTAAGGACAAACTTGTCCAAAAATTAATTAAAAATGTCTACCCGCTTAAGCTAAATAAGCTCTTAAAGAAAAAGTGACTTCCCTATCACTTATTATTTAAGAGCTTTTTTACTAATTTCTAAAAAAAAAAAAAAGCTCTAAGCTTATTTTTTTAGAATAAGCAAATAAGCTCTTATTAATAGATTTGCCAAACACTCCCTTAGCCTCTTAGATAGACTTGAAATAAATCTGAGAGTTGGAAATCCTAATAAAAAGGGATTGTGACGTGTTTCTTTTTGGGTCTATAAAAACGATTGTTCTAGGAGGTAAAAGACATGGCATATTATACAGTGTTCTGTCAGTTTTACTCGTAACTAGTGAAGAAGTTCTGGTTTCAATAATTTGTTTATCCTTCTCAATTCAAATAGTCATTTGTGGTTCGTCCATTCTAATGATTTGGGTATTGAAACTTTATTGATTACATAACGACTTAACCAGATTCATCATTTGGTATGAAGCAGGTTGATTGCTAACAGATTTCCCAGCCTTTTCTTTTTACCACTTTTACCATGGGACCAAAAGTTTGTACAATACACATTTGGGTTTTCAGTTTGCACAAGTGATTCCCTTGGACCAATGATCAAAATCATTGCCATTATGGAAACTATGTGGATGGAGCTATGCACCAAAAACCGCAATTTGTAACTATGGTTTTAAGACCCAGCACCAGTGACCGACTCATTTGATGCCGATATGAACTTTACTGAACAAGTTGCGGTGACTCAGCCAAGTCGCCCCAATTTTTCATATTATAAAGAAAAGGATAATATATATATATATATATATATATAACTTTTAAAAGATAAAAATGATACCATGTCGAAAAATTCTTTTGTTGACCAAGTATACCAACCCCAATTAATTGGGATAAGGTTTAGATGATGATGATGTTGACTAGGGATCTGATTAATAAAATCTAAATTTCTAATATAATCTTCTTAATAGAGCTGTAAAATGATTAAATATCAACCTACAAAAAACGTGTTCATAAAAAAGTTTGCACTCATGAGTCACTCACCAATCACTAGTCACCATCGTAAAGAGTGGCGTGCCGGCATCTCAACGTGCTCATCATTGTTGTCATCACTATGATAGTAAGGATGTGGCATAATGTGCACAACACCACCACCGCCATATACTATAGCAACATTCCCATATGTAGAGATGGGAACACATATCAATTAATGAAGAGGACTTATCATCACTCCAAATCTACTATGTTGTATAGCCGATAGTACTTCGACTCCATATAGTGCTCGTACAATGAATGACTCGGATATCATCCATATAATCCATATGGTTGTCACTTAACCCCAGGAATGCCCCACCCATAATATCCTTAAGGGCCATAATCATATCCGTAGGTTATCTCAGTAGCAGGTCTAGTGCCAGCGCCTCTGCAAAGAGCCACTGGGCCGTGCGACTTCCACTGCTCCAACTTGACTCAAGCCATGTTGTTGCCATGGTGTGCTATAACGGCCATTACGAGGCTATAAAGGCCGTTACGTAAAGGTTATGGTGGCAACCATTACATGTTACGGGGTCGCAACAGCCATTACATGCAAAAAAATTGACTTGCAACTGCCATTACAACCCCCGCAACAGTCAGTAATGCCCCTTGTAATGGTCCACTACAGGGCCAATACAGGTTTCTTTTAATAAATTAAAAAGACCGTAATGGCTGTAACCGCGGGGGGGGGGGGGGGGGGGGGGCGACGACAACGACAACCGTTAGATCCCGTATAAAGGTAACAATGGTAGCCATTATGGCCACTGTTACCGTTACGGAATTCCTTAGTTGTTGCTCTTGCTCCTTTGCTCACATCATAACTTTGTACAATCATAAACACGGATTCGTTTTGCCCTTCTATGATGGTCATCATACTCAAACTAAGTAGAAGAAGGTACCACCATATCCTAACATGTAGAGCCGCCCCCAGCCAAGGTATTCCGTAACAATAACAATGGGCGTAACAGCAACCACCATTATCTTTATGATACAGGTTGTTATGGTCTTTTTTTTTTATTGAAAAGAAAATCCAAAAACCTATATTCACCTCATAGCGGGGCATTATGAGGACGTTACAGCCTTTATGAGGGCCACAACAGCGGTTACAGGTCTTTCTTTTTTCATAACGACTGTTGCCACTATTAC
Organism: Liriodendron chinense; assembly: GCA_003013855.2. Classification (NCBI taxonomy): domain Eukaryota; kingdom Viridiplantae; phylum Streptophyta; class Magnoliopsida; order Magnoliales; family Magnoliaceae; genus Liriodendron; species Liriodendron chinense. The sequence goes on from ML058479.1 coordinate 3,450,023, forward strand.
CTTTACGTAACGGCTGTTACGACACACCATGCCACCATCACCACCACTACCATTGTCACCGAACTGTCATCCCACTACTGCTACTAGACCATAAATCAAACAACTTTGGGCTTGCCTTGTGGCCTCGACCAATGCACTATTGCTACTAACCTCCCCTCTAGCTCCACAAGGGCTGTCAATGGGTTGGGTTCAGGCCGAGTGAAATGGAATTTTTTAATAGGCTTGGCCCATTAGGCCCGAACCGAACAGTTCAAAATCTGGGCAAAAGCCAACTCAAGAACGGCCTATTGATAGCCCTAATCACCATTCAATCCTATTATGTCTTGTCTCACCTCATCATCAATAACAGTTGTAAGCTCTTCATCATTCAACAACCCTAGGGTTGACTTGGACCCTTAAGTTTATATAAATAGACTAGTAGCACTTGGATCAACTCGAACTAACACAAACACACTCCTCGAGTCTCTAGAGATCCATCCAAACAACCCCCTGATTAAAATATGGTGTCGACTCGACCTAGGTCGAAGTGAGTCTAGTACAACTTGTATGTGATGGTTCGGAACTTGAACATGTCTTGAGAGCATGTTCCCAACCCTTCAATTGGTAGCCAACAAACGGACGGTTAAGAAAGAAAACACAATGGTTGACTTTCAACCAAAAAAGTCAAATATTCCATAGCTACCAGCTAGGATTAGGATCTTCCACTTTGGGGGAATTTGGTGCATGGGCCATCCATGGTGAGGCACATTTTACGAACATTCTGGATCATTTCACCACCGGCCCCACTCGTACAAACTGAAATCCCAAACGTACTATACAAATTCTTTGTTGAGCATTGTAGTATGCCTCTTCTATCATATGCTTGCATGTAAATGCATTGGTATAAGTTCACCAAGGAAATCTTAAAAATCAATAAAAGGTTGATCTATCCAAGCTTCTTATCATGTCATTAGGCGATGGCAAGAAGATTCGTTTTTGGGAGGATTTGTGGGTTAGAGATCAAAAGCTAAAGGTTGTGTTTCCTTGTTTATCAAGTATTTCCTTGGAGCCTAATCTCTTGGTTCATTGGTACTTTTCTATTCATGGGGAGGAAACCATTTGGGCACCTCTTTGTAGAAAGGCACTTGAAAGATGAAGAGTTTGAAGACTTAGTCAAGTGGTTAGAATTGCTTTCAAAAAGTCATCCATCCACTTCAAAGTCAGATTCAATGGTGTGGCTAAAGGAAAAATCTGAAAAATTTTCAGTGAAATCCTTTTACATGATGATTGATGGTGAGCATAGCGATCAATTTGACTGTCGTACAGCTCATGTATGGTACTATGGTACTCCTTCAAAGGTGGAGGCTTTTGCATGGTTAGTGGGAAGAAATAAGGTTCTTATTGTCGACAATTTGTGCAAGCTGATATGTTTATTATGCTATCAAGATGAGGAACTGGTTGACCATCTATTTATTCATTGCCCTTTTGCTTCAACAGTTTGGAATGGTTTCTTTATTTGGTTTGGTACGGCATGGGTTGCTAGAAGCTTGATTGCTCAGTTTTTCTGAGTTTGGCATGGAGAGGGAAAGGAGAAAGTAGGGAAATGTGTTTGGCATTTGTGTTTATTAGCACGGTTATGGAATATTTGGGTGGAAAGGAATAATTGTTGTTTCAGGAATCGAAGGGGCTGTATCTCAGTAGTTTTCAATAGTGCGAAATTAAATGTTATGGAATGGGCGCAAACAGCTAAAGTTATAGGCTTTGGGTTTCCTGCTGGTTGGTCTGAGCTGTAATGTTTTTTTTTTTTTGGCCTCGGCCTTTCTCTAATAAAGTGATTATTGCTTCAAAAAAAAAAGGTTTCTTGTCATGTCTCGAGTAGGAGATTGTTGTAGGCTAATACAATCTGACAAGAAGTGAAGGGTCGTGACCATATGAATGCGAGGAGTCCAGGTCGTACTCGCGAAAAGGGATCGCGTCTCCTGGATGCGAGCAGCTCGGCTCGTGCTCCTCAGAAGGGGTCGCGCATCCCTGATGCGAGCAGCTCGGCTCGTGCTCCTCAGAAGGGGTCGCGCATCCCTGATGCGAGCAGTTCGGCTCGTGCTCTTCAGAAGAGGTCGCATCTATAGGGTGCGAGCAGCTCTGCTCGGGCTCGTCAGGAGGGGTCGCAGTTCACGGAAGCGAGCACCCCTGACACGAGCAGCTCCCGACATCAGAGTAGTCCTGAGTCTTTTGGTTCGGATGGTCTTCTTCCTTTCGGCGTCTCCTTCCTTTTCGGTAGCTATGACTCCAACTATGAGCAATCAGCGCTATTACCATGTCGATCAACAGCCTGTATAGGTTGGTCTTTGGGCTTATCTTCTCTGGTAGATCCGAATCTCAGATTGCTATCAAGAAACGTGATTGCCGGAAGGAGTTATTAGGATAGATACTATCTTTGAGGATAAGGATCTTGTCCTCCGAAATCAGCGAGATTTCAGTATCGTACGCGATATCATCGGGATTTCGATATCTTATGTAACAAAATTGGCTAGCCTCAGATCTATATAAGGGAGTGACTCCATGAGGAGAAAGGTACGCACACTTCATTCAATCTTGGTTCCGTTTTGCTTGGCTTCTCTTCTTATTGTGGCCTAACTTAAGCATCGGAGGGCTAACGGCTGAGCCCCAGCCACCCTTATTTGCTGTCTTGCTTCAGGTCTGGTGGCGAAATCCCTGATGGAGTGAAGGAGCAAAGCCGGAGGATCTCGTTACCGAATCTGACATTAACAGAGATGAATTCATCACTCTTCCAAACAATGCATGAAAGGAAGTTTTTCCCTTTACTTTTCTGATTGATAGATAAGAATAAAAGCAATAAAATGATAAGACGCAAATCAAGTAAAACAGTAAATTACTGACAAAGCAAATCCCAAGAAGAATTGACATTCAAGGGCAGAAATCCTGAATTGCAACCAACGTCCCATTGCTTCTAGAAACGTGATACAAAAATATATAATGAAAATTAGGTCTCACAGTGGGCCTCACTGGCCCATCCAGCTTCTGGACCTTTCCAAACACGGTCTTGATCTTTAGGCCTGTCAGTAGGGCCATTGCAGACCCAATTTTTCCTGTTCAGGCCTAGCCCAAGCCATGTCTAGGCCTTTTTGTGGCTGGTAAACGTTGGTGATGGGCCTAAATTTCAGGCCCAACTAATAGACTTCCCTTGTCTGAATTTCAGTCTTAATTAATGACATGCTCGCGCCTGACTTTTGGGCTCAAACTAATAAACATGCTGAATATAGCCCTTCCTGAATTTTAGACCTCGATGACCCCTACTGGAAACAGCATATCCAATTGCTTAGATCATCACCTCATATCGATTCTAAGAGATGGCCACATTACAATAGACCAAAATCAGATCTTATACAAAGGAGAAAAAATTCCAGAAAAGCTAATAGAGCTTGAATTTTTGACAAATTATGAGAAAGAAATTCTAGCGAGCACTGAAACCAGAATATGAATGCATAAGACAGATTCAAAGGTACTGAGCATTACCTTTTTCACAGGGCAGACGAAATACTTCCGACCAGCATTTTTCTCGTTTTTGGTAGTTAAGAGGCAGCACTTTCCAGCACCACAAGAGCACATCGGGTAAGGAGGCATGGGAACATCAGATCTTTGATCAAAGCTCACATTGTCACACCACTTGAAGAAACCACACCTATACTAAATAAATTCAGGAAGTTCAGAAAAAAATGCACAAAACAATATATATAGCTTTCTTAACTACATGTAAAAGACTGTAAAAAGAGAATGACCAAAGGAAATTTAATCAATCAATGAATTAAAATGAAGAGCTTTGTTAAGCCCACATGTGTATATAAGTCAGCTAATGCACAATGCTAGAACATATGCCAGAGTGGCACACAGGTGAAATATCCAAGCCATCCATCAATAGGACTCACCTGTAGAAGCTACTGCTGAAATATAAAGGCAGTCCACCCAATAGGTGTGTCATGATATTAGAAATAAGTGCATAGGTTAGAAAACTCCAGCCAATTTTTCACAACCATACATCTGTTCAGCTACTTGTGGCCCACCTGACTAGTAGATCAACCTGACTCTTGGGAGAGGTGATCGACATAGTGGTACCTTTTGGATAGATGGCTTAGATATTGCACCTGTCTCTATGTTGGCATGTGGTAGCATGTGCATTAGCTGAATTGTACATGCGTGTAGGCTTAGCAAAGCTCTAAAATGATTATATGGAAATAAATGAAATTGTAACTAACATAAAACAGGTAATTCAAGTAAAAATAAATAAAAACTAAGGAAAATTAAAAATTGTCAAAAAGATCTAAAAATGTTGACCAAGTCTACAGCTGGTAGGAAAAGCTGAAAGCCCAGAAAATTCTTTCTTCTTTTTTGAAAGATAACAATAATTTATCAAAAGAAACCACAAGAAAAACAAGACAAGAAACTACGACTCAAAGTGGATGGGAGGATGAAGAATCATGCACCCTCTTTATCCCCACCTTCCTTCTAAATCTTCTTTACAAACAACCAGCCAAATCATTTAAGTAGTATAAGCAACCACCTCTTTCCTTGTATTTTGGAGGACATCTTTCAGCAATTCGACTTTATTATTAAACATCCTAGTATCATGTTCTTTAGACTTCTTTCAGCGATTCAACTTTATTATTAAACATCCTAGTATCATGTTCTTTCCAAACTGCTCATAATCTCTCCAACAAGATCAACCTACACAAAGCTTTCTTTACAACGACCAGCAAAATCATTTGAAGTTCAGAATTGAGAAATCCTACGGCTTGAATCTTTAGTATTCTCTTATTATATATCACCTGTGTGATTGTGTCTACTATTTAGGCAGATAACATCAACTATTGTCATCCATAAAAGCCAAACTAAGCAATAAAGCACCTAGTATTTTATCCACTGCTTCTGGTTGTCTCGTGATTATCCTCTACAGCTTAGACAGCAGCAACGAGCAACCACCTCCATCCGTGCTTTTTGGAACACATTTTTTGACAATTCAACTTTTTTATTAAACATCTTGTTAGTATGCTCCTCCCAAACCTCTCACAACCTTGCTAAAAAGGTCAAGCTCACAAATCCTGCTCTCTCTCCCAATAACAACCTTTGGCAAAGTTATCAATCTCTCTAGGCATTACCTAATTCATCGCAAAAGAATTAAAAACCCTCCACCAAACAACCATCTTGAAAGAACAATGAACCAAACAAACAATCCACCAATTTCACAATCCGTAAGCGAAGGCAAGACCATATGTCTACTCCTAAGATGGTTCACTACTAAAACCTAATCCTTTCAAACTAGCAAACTAAATGCATTTACCCATGGGCTCCTTAATATAACCATTGAGGTCATAAGAGTTGCCTTCCTCTTACTGCCCTTCCCCCAAATTGAAGCATAGGATGACTTCACGAAGCATTGTCCTGACCTCAAGACCCCGCTTTCACATATCTCTATCACTGAAGGAACCACCCATTTGGCTACTCCAAAATACTTAATGAATTTTGCAATCTCTTCTTCTCTTAGGTCCCTCCAACATGCCATTGCCCACACCATCTGCCCTCTATCAAATGAATACCATTGAACAACCTTAACATCTTTAACATGAATCACTTGTATAATAAGCAAAGTTCTCACGTGAAGGTCTATGCCACAGCTTGTATCCTCCAAAACCCTCAAGGAGATCCATCCCTAATAAAAAAAGTTCACCCCTCCTAATGACTATTTTCAACTAAACACCACTTCCGTATACTTGATGCCCCCTATACAACCAAAGCATGAGTCTACCAGTACCACCCATCTTCATGCTCACCTTTTTTTTTTTTTTTAAAGAGGTAACAAAATTTATTAGAAAAGATGCATTAGCGCCAAAGAATACAGGCCCAGCCAAAGAAGACTACGAAAAGGTGACAAATGAAGCTGCCTTAACAAAGACTGCCCATTTAGCCACTAGACGCAAAATCTTAGCAATTACATCTTTAACCCCCATTGAGAAATTGTGAAAACAACGATCATTCCTAGCACCCCAAATAACCTAGAAAGCTGCCATGATGAAAAGACACCATGTAACTTTACAAGATTTCCTACGTCCACCTTCGTGCCAAGCCCACAATAACTGATCCACCGTCTTGGGCATGACCCACTCTGTTTGGAGATGAGAGAGAAGGTGATTCCAAACGCTTGTGGCAAAAAGGCAATGAATGAATAAATGGTCTATCGTCTCCTCATCACCCATGCACATGAGGCAGATATTGGGAAGAACTAGCGCTCTTCTTTGGAGGTTTTCAATAGTGAGGATTCGCTCCCGACCTAACAGCCACACAAAAACCGCCACCCTTGGAGGAGCACCGTAGTACCAATGATGGAACGGGTGGGACGTACCTAGACAAGGAGACCCAATGGATAGGATGTTGAAAAATGATTTCACTGTGAACTTTCCAAACTTGTTGCGAGTCCAAATGATAGTGTCTTCTTGGGATGTGTCAGGCTTCTCCCTATGAAGAGTCTCTAGCAAGACTACAAACTCATCAAACTCGGTGTCCAACATATTCTTGTGGCAAGGGGGAGACCAAACAATGGTTTCCCCAACTATGGAGAAACAATCCACCACTCGAACAAATCTATCAGGAGACAGATTAGCAACTCTCGGGAATAAAGATCGAAGCGCTTGAGATCCGCACCAAATATCCACCCAAAACCGAACTCTGGAGCCCGATCCAACCTTGCAAGCAGTACCTCTATTGACTAGATGCAAAGTAGCCATAATAGCTTTCCAAACTCCCGAAGCCCTATACGTGGAGGAGGCTTTAGGAAGCCACACTCCGTCTTGAGCTCCAACCTAAGCCTCTGTCAGCTTTCTCCAGAGACTATCATTCTTCGTGCTAAATCTCCATATCCACTTCTCACGCAGTGCCGTGTTCATGATATGTAAAGATTTAATACCAACTCCTCCTTCAGAAATAGGTTTGCAAACCTTATCCCACTTGAGAAGGTGGAACTTTTGCCCTTCGTCACCCCCCTTCCAAAGAAAATCCCTCCTGAGCTTCTCCAGCCTATCTAACACCGCTATGGTACACTTAAACAAAGACATGAAATAGATCGGCATGTTGGATAAAGCTAACTTAAGCAGCGTAAGCCAGGCCCCTGACGACAGCTACCTACCCTTCCAAGAAGAAAGCTTCCACTTGACCCTTTCAATAACCTTGTCCCACAAGTATTTGGCCAGTTTCCCCACCCAAAGAGGCAAACCAAGGTAACTTCAAGGAAAAGAACCCGATTGGCATCCGAAAGCAAGAGCCATCCGAGACAGCTCATGTTACTCAACATGCACCTCAAGCATCTCTGATTTCGCCGCATTAATCTTCAAACCCGAAACTGCTTCGAAACAAACAAGGATCTTACGTAAGTTTCTGATAGAATCTTCATTTGCCTCACAAAATAGTAATGTATCATCTGCATATTGGAGGTGAGTAAAACTACCAGGGATGTTCGCCATTTGGAAATCCGAAAAGTGCCCATTTTCCTCACCCTTATGAAGTATCATGTTGAGGGCCTCAACCACAACCACGAAGAGATACGGCAAAAGCGGATCACCCTGCCTAAGACCACAGGACGCTCTAAAGAAACCCTTTAGAGAGCCGTTAACAAGAATGGGAAAGGAATCTGATTGAGTGCACGATTTCATCCACCCTCTCCACTTAGTACCACAACCCAACCTCCCTAACATGTAATCCAAAAATTCCCAATCAATGTGATCATATGCCTTCTTGATGTCTAATTTACAGACTAGGCCGCTTTTTCCTTCTCGAAATCTGGAATCAATACATTCGTGAGCTATAAGAGCTGTATCAAGGATTTGTCTTCCAAGAACAAAGGCCCCTTGGTTTTCTGAGATGACTTTAGATATGAATTCCCTAAATCGAGAAGCAAAAATCTTTGCCAGAATCTTATAAGGACCCCCAATAAGACTGATGGTCCCAAAGTCATTGAGTTGTTCCACACCCTCGACCTTAGGAATAAGAGTAATAAAAGAAGCCCAAAATTCTTTAGCAAGCATACCACTTTCCGAGAACTCAACAATAAAGTCAGTAACGCCCTTACTCACAACATGCCAAAATCTCTGAAAGAAGAAGATCGGAAACCCATCCGGGCCAGGGGACTTGTCCCCACACATCGATCCCAGGGCTAGTTTCACCTCCTCTTCAGTAACCGGTCTTCCAAAGAAGCCGCATCATCAGCCGACAGTTGCCGGAACTGCAGGTTGTCCTTTGGTCTACCCCAATGAGCACCAGTCAGCAAGTTACTGTAGAAAGAGACTATTTCATCACAAACTTCCTCTTTCTTGGTCACATGCAACCCATCGACCACCAGGCTGGAGATTCTGTTAGAACGGCCTCTAGCGCTAGCAATACTGTGGAAGAACTAAGTATTTCTATCCCCTTCTTTCAACCATAAAGCCCTTGATCTCTGACGCCACCTTCTCTCCTCTTCCTTGGCCCTCCCCGCATAATTCAAAACAAGATCAGCCCAGATCTTCTTACCCTATTCTAATAAACCTATTGCTTATTAATTTCCTCTACTAAATTATCGAACTCTTCTTCCCTCTTGCCTAGGACCTCTTTCTTCCACTGATTTAGATTTTCTTTTAACAGTTTCAACTTTCTGGCCAGTCTAAAACCAACAAAACCTTCCACGTGAAAGGACCACCACCATTCTGAAACAAGAAGGTCAAATCCTTCGACCTCCAACCACACCTTCTCGAATCTGAACAGCCTCGGACCGCAATTCTCCTCCTCAATTTGCAGCACAATAGGCCTGTGATCGGAGGTAATCCTCGGCAACCCTTTCTGATGAACCCGCGGATAATTGTCCAACCATTCTACTGAAATGAGGAATCTGTCCAAACGAGACATGGTGGGATTCTCCTGACCATTAAACCACGTAAACCTGGCACCTCCTAAAGGAAGGTCCACCAACTCGTGACAACCAACCCAATCGGAGAATCTCACCATACTCTTAGTGATCTTACCTCCGTTAGATTTATCATGGGAGAAACGGACCACATTAAAATCTCCTCTGATGCACCAAGGAGCATCCCATCTAAGCCTTATCCTATCCAGCTCTTCCCAAAATTGTTCTTGGAGATTGTAAACACAGGGGCCGTAGACTGCAGTGAAGATCCCGCAAAAGCCTGACGAGACCTCTTGCAATAACACAGAGACTGAAAAAACTCCCACCAATGAGTCGATGCGATTAAACCTGTTGGAATTCCAAGCCACACAAATACCCCCAGCAGCCCTTGTAGCATTCAGAGCCACCCATTCCTTGTTCTTCAAACCCCAAATTGAGTCTAACATGCAGCCATCGAACATCTGAAGTTTGGTTTCATGGAGAGCAATGATGTCCACCTTCGACTTCCCGCACACTTTCTTTATTTGCGCCCTCTTGGATTTGTCCCCTAACCCATGCACGTTCCATGACAAGATGATCATTGATCACCAGATTTCCCCGATCTCGCCCTCTTCCCTCCAGAAGACCTGATGCTAGAATCATAATTGATGGAGCATTCGAGCCTCAGAAGCTCCCTCGACCCCTTTGGAGTTTTCCTAGATTGCACTTGCTGAAGTTCTTGAAAATATTGTGCAGCCCTATCTTGAACAAATTTGTAGAACGCCTGCACATCCTCGTCTGAGACCCCATACGACATCCCTACCTGACCCCCAACCCTCTCAAGCACGTCTTTTGCCCACTGATACTGCTCCGTTGATATATAACCCACATTACCCGTGGGTTCCTGCCCAGACAAGGTTAAAGCAGGGATGGGAGTCACCTGAATGGCATGCCACTTTGCCGTACAGAGAGGGGTGACGTCCAGCGCTTCCTCAAAGAGCTCGCCCTCTATGTCTTCATCGGCCGGCACAAGATCCTTGATTTCTGCACTAGAAGTACTTTCTCATGCGTCATCTCCGCCAGAAACACGATCGGACATTTTCCAACACCTGAAAGATGGTGGGGGAAACTAGTCTTCAGGCCCAGCAATCGTCGCCTCATCCAGGTTTTCTCCATTTAGCAGCAGAGGACCCGTAGACTCTTCACCTGATTCCAGAGCAGCAGTCTTTGGAGATAGATTAAGAACGAGGTCACATGTGGGACTGGAAGGCTCATGCAACTGAGCAAAAATGTCTAGCTCGTGCACCTGGGCAACAAAGACTAGCTCATGTGTTGAGGGTGCCCGACCCCTCAACATCAAATCCGCACACAAATCGTCTTCCGCACATGATCAAGCAGCGGTATCCGGCGTTCGAGGCTTTGGTGTAGCGCACGTGGCAATAGTGGCCTCGTTAGGATCATCCAGGGCTGTTAGATTGCAACACGAATCCACCCCAAGAGTCGTTCCCCTATCTAGAGCAAGGTGTCCCATAACGGTAACGGTGGCAGTAACAGCCACCACTGTTACCGTTACGATACGGGACGTAACGGCAGTTACGAACCCCGTATCGGCCGATACGGCACTTTTTAATTTTTTGAAAAAAACTGTTTTAAGACCGATACGGGGCCGATACGGCCTGTTTTTTCTATAACGGCCGTTATGGCCGTTTTGACCCCGTAACGCGTAACGGTCATGACCGTTTCTGTTACGTATCGGCCGATACGTAACCGTTTTGGGATACCTTGATCTAGAGCGTCCGCTTGCAGGCTTGGACAGAGCTCTTGCCCCGAACCTATTACAACCGAGAGGTTAGGGAGATGGGACACATTCTCCTGTGCTCCCGTAGCCTCTTGATCGCCACCTGTCCTCAGTTGAGTGGCAAACCCTCCACCGACCTCCTGACCACGAATCGGAAGGAGACATGGATTCTCTACCGCCTTCAAAGAAACTTGGGAGCATTGTGGCGGTGCAACCTCAATGGCATCCTTAGCACTTCCGACAGTTGGCAAAACCATTTCTCTCAGCCTCCATAGATCGCCCCACCTGGGCGCCTCTACATCTTTCTCTTCCCTCTGCACAGGCATGACGACTCGTCTATCCCCCACTAGTGCCGAAATGAAGCTGGGAACATCAGTTCCTTTCCTGCGGCGAATCCACACCCTAATAACTCCCATTTCCTCCCCAATTTTAGTTTTTGGGTCTAACTCGATGAAGTCTCCCAAACACGAGGCCGCCTTAGTGGAAAATTCGTCGAACCAGAACTCTAATGGCACCGCCCAAATCAGAATCCAGACATTTTCGAATCCAAAGTAGGAGAACTCCTCCCATCTCTGAAGGCGAAGGATGGGGCCATCTCTGTGCAGAACTCCAACCATCAAAACAAGATCGATGTTCGCTCCCGAACTTAGCCGAATCCATAGTTCGTTGTAACCGATGGGCTTGATGCAATACATTTCCGGTGTCATTTTGCAGCATTCATCCAACCATGACTTGCGTAATCGATGAGCCTTCTTTGGTAATCACGATGACCGACGCCTGTAAGGATTCCAAGGATTTATTGATCACATTCTGGGGCATCTTCACCACTTGCTCTTTGCCAACCAGAATGGTTTCTACCCATCTTCCTAAATTTGCAGCCATCTTCTCATTTTTGTCTCCTTCGGCTCTATTTGGGTTAGCAAATGGTTCGATACCCGCCAGTGCATCCTTATAGGATACACTTCTAGTAACCATAGAGTCGATCAAGATTCTCGCATGGGAAATATCCCTCGCACCAAGAGGCAGTTTGAGCTGCTTCACTAGTTTGGCTTGCAGGCTTTCCTTGCGTTTTAGCTTAGGGCCATATCTCGCTCTTTGGACATGAAGCTTTATCCCTCCAAAGCTTTCTTCGTGAAGCATTTCGACCGCGCGTCCCAACTCCTCCTCTGAGCTCATTCGCACGAAAGTGAAACCCCTAGGTACGTTGGTAAGTCTCTCCTTCAGCAAAACTACGTCCATGACAGCTCCGGCCCTACTGAACACCCTTGAGAAGTTAATTGGATGCCAACCTTCTGGAAACCCTCTGACGAACAGGGTCGGGAAGTCGGAAATATCATGACTGAGCAACTCTTTTCTTTTCCCCAACTCCACTCCTCTGCGAGCGACCCTCCTCCAGCCTTCCTCGTCAACTCCTACCGGAGTAGTAGCTGCAATGTCGTTAACACCCTTCCCCCCAACGGGATCCGTACAATCGAATTCATCGCCTCCCTGAACGTCCGGACTGCCTTCTTCCATTCCGTATACCATCTTCATGCTCACCATATTAACATGAAATCACTTACTTCCATACACTTCCGTCATCCTCCCCAAACCTCCATAGAAATTTCCTTAGGAGAGTTTTTATACTCCCCAACACCTCCCCTCCCCTTGTGTTTTACATAATCAACCCCATTCCACAACACAGAACTTGCGGCTGTCTTCACTTGACTTCCACAAGAACCACTTTGGAGCCTCTAAAACCTATTAATGACATTTTTGGGGCAGTAAAATAGTAACATGAAATAAATCAGGGTATTCGATAGTGTGAATTTCATTATAGATATTTATCCCCAAAAGATAAGTATCTTCTTTTCAAAGCCTTAGTTTTGTGAGCCATTCCACCCAAGGGCCGCTCCCACTTCAAATCATGCACAGGTTCACGCAGAGACTATGGAGAAGGCAGGGGCAAGGGCTACAACCATGTAAATTTACATGTATTGTTGGGTTTTATATTTACATGTATCGTTGTGGACACTGATAAATTACAAGGTCATGCAGAGACTATGGAGAAGGAAAGGGCTACAACCGTGTAAATTTACATGTATTGTAGGGTTTTGAATTTAATGCGAAAGCATACAAAGGTGAGTTGACTAGATCGGCCATGACACGATTTATTACATATTATTTAACACTAAAGAGCATACATGAGCATGGGATCAAGTTGAGGTCGATGTTTACCTCTAAGGAATGGAAAAATAGCCATTTTTTTACAAAATCCCAAAGGGAAAAGGATGTGCATGTCATGGTCTTAATCCACATAGAATTTTGGCCATCTATTAAGTATGTGCATGTTGGGGTTTATATCAAGTTGGAAGATTACTGTCACATTGGTTAAGATAGTAAGGTTAGTTGATCCGAAAGAGAGGCCAGTCGTGGGATACATTTATAAAATTAAAATGATGGATTGGGCAAAAGAGAATATAGCAACAAATTTGAGAGAAGTTACACAGCAATATTAGGTGATTTGGGACATAAATGACGAGCAGTAAAATCTTCAACTCCATAGGCCCTTGCATGCCACGTCATACTTTCTAAATCCAAGATTTCAATATGGTGTGAATTTTCAAGCAAATTTAGAAATAAAATGTGCTTATATGATTGTATTGAAAGATTAGTCCCTTATTCAAGATTAAGGGTCACTATCAATAAGCAAATGGACAAGTTTAAAAGAGCTTATAGCTTGTTTGAAAGAGGAACCACAATGTTAACAAGAACAACAAGGCAACTAGGTAATTTTTTAATTATCTTGCTTATTAATTGTTAGTTGACTTGGACTAATTAAATGTCTATTTTGATTTTCAAGTTAATTAGTTTAATATTTTATTTTTTTTATATTATATGATACATAGGTTTATAATAGGAGAGTTACGAAAATGAGTGTTCAGAATCGCAAAAGTTGGCCATTAACATTTTTAGTCTAACATGGAGTGCTACTAGTTGTAAGCACAACTACGACACTTTTGAGTAGGTGAAAATCTATTGAACTCATCTTATGTATTCAGTCATTAATTGTCAATATATTTAATAATTATATACTATAGATAATTATGAAACTATATGCTAACGTAGGTACATTCTAAAAAAAGAAATGGATTTAAGTAACAAAGATTGAATGCCTCACTCTTCTAAAAAACAATCTTCAACTTGCAGTGCAGAATTCAAAGAGAGAAAAGTCAAGAGCTCGATCCAATCTTCTTATCAAATGTGGAATTAGATGATGAGTGGATCATTAAAAATGAGAATCATGCCCTTCCAACAAATAACGACTAGATGAATATTGGTGAATGTTTTCACGAGATGTTAGAGGGTGGTGAAGGTGTCAGCTTTAACTCACAACTAAACAGGCAACGTGGTATGTTTGCATGTTGTAGTCTAATACTGGTGTCATTTAGTTCTATTAAACTGATAAGCATAAAATATTTTGTAGGTCCTAGAAAATTTTCAATTAAAACTAAAGAAAAGATAACAACAAAAGTGGGAGATGACCTAGATGAATTTATTTTGACATAAAATTCTGAAGATGATGATGATGTTATTACTAACATTGATATTAATATTATGATTATAACGATGATGGTGTTGACTCAAATGGCTAGAACAAGGGCTAGGAATAAATGTTGAGGGTCAGGTTGGACATTTTTTGGATATTTCATTTTCTCGTCGAATTATAGAAATGAATACATATAAATGGAGAATGTTTTTTTAATTATATAAACGACTACGTATACAAGAGCAAAGGGTTTATGTTTTGAACTTGATTATCACTCAATGACACATTTCAATACTTACAGATACACATACAATTGATCACATGACACCATTATGATTTCTTTTGTGCATATTCATGAGAAAATGGATGATTGATGTGTCTTTATTTTTCTAATTTATTTACAATTTTTTATTTATTTTGTTATGATATTTTTTTTAAAGAAAATCAAAGAAAAATCTTATGATTTACAATACGATTCACGATACAATTTTTCTTTGATTACATTTTTGTTTTTTTGAAAAGTGATAAAATTTATGAAGAAGGCTCGAACATGAGCAAAGAATACAACACCCTGAAGAATAGACTCCCAACAAAAACCACACAAAACAGGCCCAACTCTTAATAAGTGAAGAGATTTTTCTGATGGTCTCTTCCACTTTAGGGATACGATTCCTAACAGAAGCTCTTCTATTGAACCGGGCATCACCCACGTCGTGTTGTCTACCATGAAGAAATAACTCCAAACTTTTCCGGCAAACTGGCAATGGATGAACAAATGGTCTATGATTTCTTCGTTCGCCATGCACATGAGACAGACGTTAGGGAGGATCATCCGTCTTTTCTTCAAATTATCAATCATGAAAATTTTCTTGCGACAAACCAACCAAACGAACACTACCGCCCGAGGGGGGGCCCATAAAACCAATGCTAGAACGGGTGCATGGGGGATTGTTATCTAGTGCCCAAAATGGAGTCGAACAAAGACTTGACCGAGAAAATTCCCGACGAAGTACCGATCCACACCATCGAGTCTCCCACTAGTGTCTGAATCTTCACCTGTGAGAGGATCCCAAGCAAGGCGACAAACTCCTCAATCTCAGAGTCTAAAAGATTCCTACGGCAAGGAGGCGTCCACACTACCTTATCCCCCAGGATTGAAAAACACTCTGCCACAGAAACGAAGCGATCAATAGCCAACCTAGCGATAGAAGGGAACATGATCTGTAAGCTTGGTTACCACACCAAACGTCAACCCAGAATTGTGTGCAAAGACCATTGCCTATGGAGAAACAAATGCCCCTACGCACGAGGTGTTCTTTAATTACAATTCATGATACGATAATGACAATATTGCTCTAATCCACCAAATCATGGTTGATTTGTGCTTACTTGAAGCTCATCTAGTTGACTTTCGATAGTTCAAGTTAATATACAACAATCTTATCCAAGAATGGCCCTTATACCATTGAATACACACACACAGACACACGAGAAATGCTAGGTTCTAGTGTTTTACATTTTTTTCCTATTTTCCCAATAATTTTCAAGAATTTTTTGGCCAAATAAAAAAGGCGATACGGCACACCCTCTGTCATATTACTTTTGGGCCCTACCAATACACACACCAATACCAATATTCAAAACCTTACCTATGCACCTTTAAAGATAGGCATCATAAACATGCCTAGATTCTTGGGGCCAACACAATGTTATTAAAGCTAGCCTTAGGCACAACCCATTAGATAATTGAGCTTAAAAATCTATCCCAATCCTTGCCCATTAGCATAAAATAAAACCCAAGAACCCGACAGGCCTGCCCGGCCTATTGATAGCACGTGAATGATTGACCACTATTTTGAAAATGGTGGTCATCAACTATCACCTTAATCTTATTCTTCTTAAGAGGACAATTCCATCCCAACATTTGTAGAATAAACTTATCCTACGACGCGGTATGTGAGGCCCATCGTGATGCATGCATGACATCGAATTCATTCACCACATGTGAGCCTTCATTTTCTCTCTTTGGGTGGACCACGCCATGTAAGACCACACCTAAAACCCATCAAATTGCATGGTGTGGCCCACCTGAGCTTTCAATTAGCCATATTTTCAACATGTCCATTCATTGTGGCGGGACATCTTCTAACATATAAAATACAATCTAAGATGTCATCCATATCCCAACTATTCTTAGGTGTGACCAGTGTTCGCATTGTCGGTATCGCTACAAGTTTCGCTCGCTGGAGATAAAGATATAATATCGTTATCGCCGATAATATCGCTAACAACCGGAAATGTGGGGAAAAAGGGAAAAACATGAGGGAAACTGTGGATTTTTTCAGTGAAACTTCAGGAAATGCCTAAATACACATATTTGCATATTCAAGAATAAAAAAAATATAAAAAGAATGCATTAAATAATAATTTTTCATTCAATTGGGCTAAAAAACCATACGTTGCTGTAAGAAATCACTCCAATAGCAACCAAAATGAGTTTATATAATATAAATGTAGCCATCATACAATAATCAAGACATAAAATTAACCTACAGAGCACCCCCCTAATATGGTGGGTCCCATAGAAACATCATGGTTTGTATATCCACATCGTCCATCCATTTCTCTAGCCCATTTGAGGATAAGGTTTTAGTAATGTTTATTTGCAATCTGGCCTATTGATAAGGCCATAAAGACAAGGATGAAAGAAAAAAAACAAATATCAGCTTGATCCAAATACTTTTGTGGCCTTAAAGAAGTTTTCAATTGTAAGCATTCAATCCCCACTATTTGTTGTGGTGTGTTCCACTTGAGCTTAGGATCTGCCTCATGTTTTGGATGATGACCTAAAAAAATATGAAAAAAATGGATGAACGGTATAGATCCAACACATACATCATGGTGGGACCTACAGAACTTGCCACGTCAACACGGTACCCGCCTGTGGTGCCATGTTCTATATTAGGAAATCCATTACCATTTATGTTTCACCATGTAACACGCTGGTAGGTGCTGTCCTAACTATAGGGCCCACCTTGATATATATTATGTATATCTAAGCCATCCATCAATTTCTTCGGATCATTATTGGGAATGGTCCAAAAAATGAAGCAGATCCACATCTTAGATGGACCACACCATAGTAAAACAATGGTGATTGAATGCCCACCATTAAAAACTTCATACGGACCATTGTAATGTTTATTTGCAATCCAGCCTATTGATAATGTCAAGAAGATCTGGATGATGGGAAAATATAAATATCAGCTCGATCCAAAAACTTGTGGCCCACAAAAAGTTTTTAATGGTCATTCATCACTGTTTCTAGTGGTATGGTCCATCTAAAATATAGATCTTCTTACGGTTTGGCATCACGTCCTAAAATGAGATGGAAAACAGATGGACGGCATGGATATATAAAAAATGCATCAATATGGGCCCCACACAGTTAGGGTACATCCACTACGCTGTTCACGAGGTAACAGCTAATCTGCTCCCAGTCTGTGCTGCACATGGACGAGCATTGTGAGTGGGACTCTGACCGTGGGCCCCACAATTATGTATGTGTTGTATCCACACCATTCATCCATTTGGAGAGATCATTTTAGGACATCAGACAAAGAATGAGGCCAATCCAAAGCTCAAGTGGACCCCACTACAGAAAACAACTGGGACAGTGACACCCACCGTTGAAACTAGAAACCTTCCTAGGGCCCATCATAATGTTTTTTTTTTTTTGTGATCCAACATGTTCATAAGTCCAGAAAGATATGGACAAAGGCAAAACATAAATATCAACGTGATCGAAAACTTCTATGGCCCTCAAAAAGTTTTTAATGGTAAGTGTTCAATCCTCACTGTTTTCTACAATGGGGTCCACTTGAGCTTTGGATCTACATCATTCTTTGTATCATGACCTAAATTAATCTCTCCAAACGTATGGATGGAATGGATATAAAATATATATATCAAGGTGGGCCCCACCGTAAGGACCGCACCGTTTTAAATGCAACCGAAGTCGCACCAAAACCATTCCTTAAAATAAGGGAGAGATCGAGAGAGTTGAATAACGAAACCCTCCGCGCTTCGTCTTCTTCTCCGTTAAAGCAGTAGGCTTCGCAAGATTTCGAATCCATTCAAAAGCCGAAAATCTTGTCCAAATTTGATTTATTGTTCAAATCCCTACCAAACTCCCAAAATCCTCGACGGAAATTTGGGTTTTTTCAAGAGCAATTCTCTCTGGAAGAAAAAAAAAAAAAAGGTTTCAAGCCTGATTCGGCGCGCTCGATGATTGGCCCACCAAATTCGGTTGATGGTCACTCTCTAATGCAAATCTTGAGGTACGAACACTGGCTACAGTCGAGATTCTCTGCGATAATCCCAAATTATCGACGATATTGCCGATATTTTTCCGATAATTGGGAGAGAAACGAAAAACTGGGGTTTCGGTGTCGCTAGTTTAGCAACACCGATATTATCGGCGATATTATCGACATTTCGTCGATAATGTGAACACTGGGTGTGACCCACCTATGTTTTGAAACAGGCTAATTTATGGGATACAAGGTAAACTTGAAGGGAAGCACATTATGGATGATTTAGATGTATGACAGTGGGCCCCACACAACGCAGTGTAAAATAAGGTTATTCTACAAACACTGTAGAGAACCAACCTCCCTTTTAAATGAGAAATGTTCACATACAATGTTTCATGGGAACTTTACTAGGCAATGTCTCAACTTAAGGGTCGTTTGGATGCCTGAAATAAACACTTTACCCGTGAATTCTTTCAGGTGTAAAGTGTTTACAGTTTGTCCTGTTTGTAAGGGGTTTACAGCCCATTCTATGTGGCTTTAAGTTGTAAAGTGTTTATGGGTAAGCACTTGTTTGTGTTTAGATTACTTGTAAAGTGTTTACAAATTGTAATGAGATATTCACACTAAATAAAGCTTGGAGCAGTAGATCCCTACAAAATCTTTGAATGATATATAAGGGCTTCATTTAAGACAGATCATTGGGTTGAGCCTATCTCAATAAAGCCTAGGGTCGATCCTTACACTAAACCAAGAATTAAGTAGGACACAAAAGTGGACCCACTAATACAAATACCATTTTATGAGGAGAAACTACTAAATATAAGAGTCAACCATAAACTACTATCAAATTAATAGCAATTAAAAAGATTTAAACACGACTCCCTAGTAGTCATCATACAAAACAAGTCTAAAAAGTACCGTAAGAAAAAAATTATAACGAAATGTCCTTCTCCAACCATATATGTTTAAGCTCATGCTGAATGTTAAGAAAAAGTTTGGCTAAATTTGGTTGCCTTGCAAGGTAGCTGAAGGCCTTCCACATCATATAGTCGATGATAGTTAAGAGATTATACAACTCTTTCCACAACTTTCTCACCAATTCCGATTCTCTTTCGGCATATATGTCTATTATATCATAAAGGCAATGTAATCTTTGCAACACACACCAATGGAGAGTCAACTTATTCTTCTTCGCTGGCCTTAGAATTGATGTTCCCAAATTTGGAGGAGCACTTCCCCTAAATTGTTAAGACTGCAAATACGTCCCATTCATCATCCAATGGTGCATATGATCCAAATCCTCCGAAGGCCAACAAGGAATTGGAAGGTTATCCATTAGGTGATGTGGTTGGGCCTCCTCTTATGCAGTTTTCCCGAGAGTATTTGATATGTTTTCCATAGCATTTTCCTTTCAACATATAATCACTTATCTCCATGTAGCGCAAGAAGGAATTGTTTTTTATTTTTTATATCTCAAGATTAGACAGTGATTATATGTGTGTGTGTGTGTGTGAGTGTGTTAGATACTCTTCACGAGCATTCTATAAGAAATACAAACAAATGTAAAATGGGTCATTGGCCGCCTGTTGGAAGCAGGCAAGGAGAGAGAAGGCCATTGGGGGAGATGGTGGAGAAGCATTGTTGCTTCCTTTATAATGCTCTTTTAAAAGATTAACATTAGACTGCAAAGAGATTATAAGTTTCTCTTTGCACCTAAAGCCTTTACAGGATGTAAAGGGTTTACAAGCAATTACAGGCATCCAAACAACCCTTCAATGTCTTTACCTATAAATCTTTACAACTAAAGGATTTTACATGCATCCAAAGAACCCCTTATGCTAGCATTGCCACTCCAGTGGAACATCTGAGCAATTGAAAATGGTGGACCATACCTTGAAGATCACCTAGACCAGTTTTTTTTTTTTTTTTTTTTTTTTTTGTCGAATTTTGAAGATCACCTCGAGCAGTTATTGAAACAATCAAATCAGTACATGGTCCATACATGTACATTGTATCGAACCATCAGCCGTCCATCATCAATTTAAACGGTGTAGCCCGCCTGACAAATGGGCCATCCTGCTTTCCACCCAAGGCAATCTTTTTGGCGCATCCCACCATTTGAACGGCTCGGATGTGGAA
Organism: Liriodendron chinense; assembly: GCA_003013855.2. Lineage (NCBI taxonomy): Eukaryota > Viridiplantae > Streptophyta > Magnoliopsida > Magnoliales > Magnoliaceae > Liriodendron > Liriodendron chinense. Next base: position 3,470,704 of record ML058479.1, read on the forward strand.
AAAAGAAAGTGACAAGTTGGCAGCAAAGAAACCGTTTTATGGTAAAGTTCCCCATGTGAACTCCCCTACCCATTGCCCAACCGCAACTGTTCCAAACCGTCATAATGGCAGTTACCAGCCGTTACAAACCATTACAATGGCCGCTACACAACCCCGCCAAGCCAACTTACACATTTGTAGAATTTCCTTCCCGGATTCGTCAGCGTCTTGGAAGTGAGGATGACACACGCGCCTTCACCGCAGGGGCACTGCTTCTGCGGGAAATCCGAGTCGTCGATTGTGCTGCTGCTCGTTTCCAACCGCTGGGATTTCTTCTGGGATTTAAGATGGCAATCTCTAGCCCAATGCCCCTTCTGTTTGCAGCAAAAACAATCGTCGTTCTCAAAGCTTCTCCTCTGGTTAGGAAGAGGTGGGTCACTCGCAGTGGCAGTTTGGTAATTTGGAACAGCTCCCTGGTTAGGGTTTGGGCTGAAAGTACGAGTGCTGGAGCCGACGCTTTCTGTGTCCGAACTCATTCTTCTAAAAAACAGAAAAATAGGAATATTAGTAATATATGGATATTTTTTGTTAGGAAGAAAATGGAAAATAATTTTTTTTTTTTAAAAGGAAAGAGAGAAATACCCTCTTCTTCTTTTTTTTCTTTTTTTTCTCTTCGAGAGAGAGAAAGAGAGAGGAAGTGAGAACAGAGAAAACGTCTGTTTTTTTTTTCTCTTCGACAGAGGGAGAGAGGGGAAGTGAGAGCAGAACAAAGAAGGGAGAGTGTGGGGAATGTAATGTTCGTGTGTGATTTTTAAACAGAGGCTGGAGTTTTGGTTTGAAAATGATGTTTCACATGCGTGCCACATGTCGATAATCGAAACCATTGGTATGGGACGCGGTTTAGCTATGATGCTTCGGTACAAGTGACGTCAGCAAGTTATGTGGGGCCACCATGATGTATGTGTTGTATCTGCACCGTCCATACATTTGGAGGGATCATTTTAGGGCATGAGCCAAAGAATGAGTCTGATCCAAAACTCAAGTGGAACCACCACAGAAAACAGTGGGGGATTGAACGCCTGCCATTAAAAGATTCTTGGGTCCACATAAGTTTTAGATCAAGCTGATACTTGTGTTTTCACTTCGTCCATGTCTGCTTGAGCTTATCAAGAAGTTGTATCTCAAATAAGCATCATCACCGTGTTTCTGTGGTGGGTCCACTTGAGTTTTGGTGGATTGCCTTCTAAAGCCTTTCGCAGGCATCTCCTGCGCTTGGAATCTAGGTGGGGCCCACCGTGATGTTTGTGATAAATCTACGCCATCCAACTATTTTGTGAGATCATTTTAGGCGTTATAATTAAAAAATAAACAGGATCCAAGACTCAAGTGGGCCGAAAACGTGACGATTGAAATTGCGCAGTTGAAATATTCATGGGCCACAGAAGTTTCGAATCAGGGTTATATTTTTGTTTCCAGTTCATCTCAGTAGGAATGACATTATGAACGGTATGGATGGCATATAAACATCACTAGACCCATATAGGTTTCAACGGTAGGAATTTCCCTACCCACCTTTTGCTTTATTGCGGCCCACTTTAGTCTTGGATTCTGTTCATTTTTTGTCGCAACGCCTAAAATGGTGTCACAAAACGGTTGGACTGCGTAGATTTCTCACAAACATCACGGTGGGCCTTTTGCAGCCAATCCACGTCCCTCATTCTTTGGCTCGTGCCCTTCAACGATCCCTCCAAATAGTTGGAGGGTATGAATACGACACATACATCATGGTGGGGCCCACAGAACTTGGTGACATCACTGGGAATCTCCCCTCTCCATTGGGGAAGCGGATTGGCTGGTGCACCGTACACCAGCGAGGTTGCTGGTGTAGTGCCGTCATCAAGTTCTGTGGGTCTTACCATTAGGTAATTGTTATATCCAAACCGTCCGTCCATGGTTTGGAATCATTTTAATGCTTGACCCAAAAAATAAGACAGATCCAATAATTCAGTGGACCACACTACAGAAAGCAGTGGGAGATTGAATGTATACCATTGAAACCTTTTTGGAGGTCGCGTAAGTTTTGGATCAGTCTGATATTTATTTTACCCTTCATCCAGGTTCTTGTGACGTTATGAACAGTTTGGATGACAAATAAACATCATGGTGGACCCTGAGTATGTTTTAACGGTGGAAATAATTGTCCCTGGTGTGGTCCACTTGAGTTTTGGATATGACTCATTTTAGGTATCATCCACTAAAATGATCTCGTAAAATGGATGGACGGTTTGGATGTACTAAATACATCATTGTGGAGTCAAAAGAGCTTTAATCTTCTTTGAACCGTTAGTACAAACAAGGTGTAGGGTGCACCAGCCACCCTCGATTGGCATCCTATCCTGATGCGATCACCACTTTTGTTGACACAACACGTACTGTCCACGATGCGACTTGCGGCAAAAAGGGACTCGATTGGGTACTGCCCACGCCTAGACCTAGCTAGAGACCGACGGTCCAGTCAGGGCTACGTAGAGCCCACCAGTATATTGTTTATCTAGTCTGTTCATCTATTTATACTTATCATCTTACGACATGATCCGTATTGAAGGTTCAAGTGGATTACACGACATCAATTGCTGGCGATTGAAAGCCCATCCTGAAAACTCCTTGGGCCACACAAAAGTTATGGATCAAGCCGTTATTTATTTTTTCAATTCATCCGTGTCCTTATGAATGGAGGTTAATGGACAAGTGACTGTTTGATTTTTCATTTCTCGGTCAAATACATTTTAAATGTATAATGAATATTTCCTTTGTCTACTTTTTGCTAAAACTAGAGGAGAATGCAAAATATAAGTAGGGCCTACCATGATGTATTTGGCTTATCCACACCATCCATCTATTTTGCCAAATGAACTTAGCACATGAACTAAAAAATAAGGCAAATACAATGCTCAGGTGGACTATATCTCAGGAAAAAGGGTATCCAACACCTATCGTTAAAAATTTCTTAAGGCCACTGTTTCCTTTGGTATTGGCCGCTTGAGTGTTGGATCCGCCTCTTTTTTTTTTTGTGCTCATGTCTCAAAATATTCAATTAAAACTAATGGATGAAGTAGATATATCATATATATTACTGTGGGGCCCATAATTTTAAACTACTTCTTTTGGATCGATTTATGAGATAGGAATTACATTACATTCTCGAATAGGATAAAAAAAGTAATAACAACTTATTCAAGGATATTTGCAAAAGAAATGAAAAATCAAACGGATCCTTAAGTAAATGGTTATTCAAATGTGTTTGGCAGGGAGTAAATGAAATGTATTGGAAATACAAATATTCTATTTGGATTGGAGTAAGTAGGAGGAATTCAAATGCATTGAAATTTTTCTATATATTCATGTCAATGTATATAATATCCCCAATCAATTTAAATATCTTAAATCATTATACCTATCAGATATTTAATAGAATAATTATAATAAGTCCATTGCCAAGCAAGAAAACTCTGCTTAGAGCCTTTGTATTGGTCCACGTCATCACATGGGTATACAACCTATTCACATAAAAAAATAAGCTATGTGATGATGTGGACCAATAAATAAGCTCCAAATAGGGTTTTCCTATTTTGGCAGCCAGTAAAGGATCCAGATTCCAAACACATATGTCTGTTTGCCTTTCATATAGTGTGACCTTATTAAATGGTCGGGTGACAACAATATTACCGCCGGCCCTAAAAAGTTTTTAAAAGTAGCCGGTTAATCACCATTGTTTCCTACAATGTGGTCCACATGGGATTTGGATTTGTTTCATTTTTTAGGGCCATGCCCTAAAATGATGGCAAAATGGATGGACAGTGGAGATATACAATACATATATTAAGGTGGGCCATGATCATGGCCTCACTGAAGTTGGTCTTTGCCCAGTCTTGGAAGTTGTTATGTTGTGTACATATTCACGAGCGCAAGTTGGCTTGTGACCCCAACATGGTGTCCACCATGATGTATGTGTTTTATCCACACCGTCCATCCATTTTTTCCAGCTCATTTTAAGGCATGAGACAAAAAATAAGGCAGATACAAAGCTCAAGTGGACCACACCATAGGAAACTGTGGGGATTGAACATTCACCGTAGAATTTTTCTTGGGGCCACAAGTTTTGGATCAAGTTGATATTTGTGTTTCAGCTCATCTAGCTCTTTGTGATCTTGTGAACAGGTTGGATGACAAATGAATATCATTGTGGACCTTAGGAAGTTGTCAACAGTAGACATCATTCTCCTCCCTATTTCCTTTGGTGTGGTCCACTTGAGATTTTTATCTCCCTCGTTTTTTTGGTCTAAGGCCTTAAAATGAGCTGTACAAATGGATGGACAGTGTGGATAAAACAAATACATCATGGTGGGACCCACAAAGTTATGACAAGAGCTTGCTGGCGTCCATGCTCGGGTCACTAGCCAATTGGGCTCGTCTCTGAGGGCACTACATGTCCAATCAAACTCTACTACATCAGGTCACTACAAGGTCTACAGGTCACCGCGCAATTTGATCAAATATTCCCTCTGAATTTGGAGCGGATTAGGTGAGACTTGAACTCACTCAAGACAGTGTGGCCCTTAATGTGGGCCCCATCTCGATGTATGTATTATGTCTGTATTCACGTTGTCCATCTATTTTTCCCTATCATTTTAGGAGATAGTTACAAAAACAATAACATCCAATTATTTGGAGGACCATACCATAAAAAAACAAAACAGTGGTGATTGAACGTTCCACCATTAAAAACTTCTTACGGTGTACCTTAATGTTTCTGTGGTGTTTATTTGCCATCTGATCGATTGATAAGGTCACATAAGCCTGGATGAAGGGGGGAAATAAATATCAGCTTGATCCAACACTTTAATGGCCAATTAATGGTCAATCACCATTGTTTTCTATGGCATGGTCCACCTGATAATTGGATATAATTATTTTATGGATAATACCTTAAAATTAGGGCTATAAATGAGTCAGCGGACCCGATGTGGTACCCGGACCCAACCTAACCCCTTTGGACCCAACCGAGACCCGATCCATTTGTTAAATGATAAGGGTCTGGGTCCAATAACAGACCCAATTGCTAAAAGGGTTTGGGTTTGATTTGCCTTTACATTAGGATCGACCCGACTCGACCTGAACCCATTTAGTAAGTGGGCAGGTTTGGTCTATGTTTCAAGGGACCCATCCAGCTGAAACCCGTCCAGACCTGGTTTTAAGCCTTGTAAAATGCTTGCATACTTGATCCAGACTCGAACCCATTAGGGCCGACCCATTTATAAATGGGTCTGGGTGGATCTCCCTCTACCAGACCCGGACCCATTTATAAATGGGTCTAATGGGTTGATGCGGACTCGACCCGGACCCGCCCATTTAGTAAAAGGGTCTGGGTCTAAAATTTGGACCTAGACCTATTTAGTAAATGGGCGGGTCTGGTTTTGGCTAAACCCACCCCGAACCTGACCATTTAAAGCCCTACCTAAAATAATCTTTAAAAAAGGATGGACAATGTGGATATATAATACATATATCAAAATTGGCCTCATGGTAAGGGGTTGTTTGGCGCATGGTATTAAATGGGATTAGTTGGGATAAAATTGCATTTGGTTCCGTGCAAATTTCATCTTGCGTTTGGGGAGGATGGGAGGGTTGGGATTAGGTGTGATGGAATTGCATTTGGTCCTATGCAAGATTTCTATGGAATTTATGTGGATTTTAAAATCCACTACACACGTGAGCCCCACATTGATGCGTGAGTTTTATCCATGTTGTTCATCCATAAATGCCTTTTACATGTGACATTATATATATATATATATATATATATATATATATATATATATATATATATATATATAAGTGACTGACATCAGTTGTGAATTTAGTTCTTTAGGGGGTGTTTGGCGCATGGGATTGAATGGGATTGAGTGGGATGGAATTGCATTTGGCATCGTGCAAATCCCATACTGCGTTTGGAGAGGTTGGGATTAGGCGGGATAGAATTGCATTGGGTCCCACACGAATCCCGCTCACATGGCTTGAAAAGTTTGAAAATGTAAGGCTAATGTCAACATGGTACTGTGGGTCCCGCCATGATGTATGGACTATATCCACACCATCCATCCATTTTTCGAGATCATTTTAGGGCAAGGGCCCAAAAATCAGGTAGATCCATAGCTCAAGTGGACCCCACCACAGAAAGTAGCTGGGATTGAACGCTCACTGTTGAAACTTCTGCTGTGCTATGGTCCATTGTATTTCCTGCTTCTTTTTTTTAGCACTTGCCATAAAATTATGTTGCGGAATGGATGGACGGTGCAGATATAACACATACATTATGAGATCAATGATTCCAAATGCTAGTGTAGAGTTTGTTCGTTCATGTATGTCCCATAGTAACGAGTGCAAATTCCATCCAGTGAATCCCACCGGATGCCAAACGTGGTATATAGTTTCTTTATCTCATGGTTTCCAACTGCACCACCAGGAGACAATCCCATGACACCACTTTTTCTAATCCCATCTTTTCTAATCCCATCTAATACCATGTGCCTAACACGCCCTTAATTGTGATCCCATGGTCTACCAAACAGTGTTTTGCTTAATCCCGCATTTTACCCCTGCAACAAGAATTTGACCTCAAACCTAGGATTGGACGGTGAAAATCCATAGTATTGTCAGACATGTGATCATTGCTTATTAATAAATGATGTTAATCCCACCTAATGCTCCATCCCTTTTGATACCACGGGCCAAACACGCCCCGGGAATGCACCGATGTGGATAAAGCCACCTAATCCGCTCTTGATTACTCCTAACTCTTCCAAGTAACTCCTAGGTGCTGATGATTTTCAGCCGCCCTATCAAAGTTTTCTTTTACAAAAGTAAACCGCGTGAGTACATAGAGTCACATCAAGTGTGAATCTTCACTCAGCACGGGGGAGGTTGTTAGGTTGGGCACACGAACGCAAGTTGGCTTGTGACCCTAACATGGTGTCAAAGTTCCATGGGTCCCACCATGACGTATGTGTTTTATCCACACTGTCTATCCATTTTTCCGGCCCATTTTAAAGCATGATACAAAAAAATGAGGCAGATACAAAGCTCAAGTGGACCACACAATAGGAAACTATGGAGATTGAACATTCATCGTAGAATTTTTCTAGGGGCCACAAGTTTTGGATCAAGCTGATATTTGTGTTTCAGCTCATCCATCTCTTTGTGATCTTATGAACAGGTTGGATATCAAATAAATATCACTGTGGGCCCTAGGAAGTTTTCAACGGTGGACATCATTCTCCTCCTTATTTCCTTTGGTGTGGTCCACTTGAGATTTTTATCTGCCTCATTTTTTTGTCTCATGCCTTAAAATAAGCTATACAAATGGATGAACGGTGTGGATAAAACAAATACATCATGGTGGGACCCATGAAGTTATGACAAGAGCTTGCTGGCATCCATGCTCGGGTCACCAGCCAACCGGCCCGTCTTTGAGGGCAGTAAGCGTCCGATCAAACTCTATCATGTCAGGTCATTACCAGGTCTACAGGTCACCGTGCAATCAGATCAAATATTTCCTCTGAACCGGGAGTGGATTAGGTGAGACCTGAGCACACTCAGGATGGTTTGTAATGTGGGCCCCACCTCGATGTATGTATTCTGTATACGTGCTATCCATTTGTTTTTCCCTGTCATTTTAGGAGATAGTTACAAAAATAATAAGATCCAATTATTTGGAGAACCATATCATAAAAAAAAAAACAAAACAGTGGTGATTGAACGTCCCACCATTAAAAACTTCTTAGGTCATACCTTAATGTTTCTGTAGTGTTTATTTGCCATCCGATCTCTTGATAAGGTTACCTAAGCCTGGATGAAGGGGAAAAATAAATATCATCTTGATCCAACACTTTCACGCCCAATTAATGGTCAATCACCACTGTTTTCAATGACATGGTCCACCTGATAATTGGATATAATTATTTTACGAATAATACCTTAAAATAATCTAAAAAAAAAAGAGGATGAACGGTGTCGATACATAATACATATATCAAAATTGGCCTCACGGCAATGGATGCACCGTCGTGGATGAGGCTGTGGTCTCACTTCCTTCTCTTCCAAGAAATTTCCAGGTGCTGCAAGGCATCCATAACTTTCCGTATTAAAGTTTTCTTTTACAAAAGTAAGAGGCGTGAGTACATGTAGTCACATCAGGTGTAAATCCTCACTTTGCACGAGGACTTGACGGAGACGGGAGCCATAACTTTCCGTATCAAAGTTTTCTTTTACAAAAGTAAGACGCGTGAGTACATGTAATCACATCAGGTGTGAATCCTCACTTTGCACGAGGACTTGACGGAGACGGGAGCGAATTGGCTGGTGTACCCTACACGAGCTATGCTGTGTGGGGGCAGACGAATGTGAGTACGTCCAGTCCTCGAGCACCGTGATTGTACGACCGGTTTAAAGAAGACTTAGGTTATGTGAAGCCCACAATAATGTATTTAGAATATCCACAGTGTCCATCCATTTGGTTATATGATTTTAAGGCATGATAACTAAAATTAGTCATATCCAAAGCTTAAGTGGACCACACCACAAAAGACAATGGGGACAATAATTCTCACTGTTAAAACATACCTAGGGCCCAGCATGATGTTTATTTGCAATCCAAACTGTTCATAAGGTTACATGGACCTATGTTAAGGGTAGAAACAAATATCAGATTTCATAAGGTTACATGGACCTATGTTTAGGGTAGAAACAAATATATATAAAACTTTTGTGACCCATGAAGGTTTCAATGGTAGACGTTCACTATCCACTGCTTTCTGTAACGTGGTGCACGTGAACCTTGGATCCATGTCATTTTTTGTATAAAGCTTTATAACCATCTTGTAAAATGAGTAGACAGTTTGGATATAACACATACCTCTTATTAAGGCCCACACAATTGGATGACGTCAATACACCAGCCAAGTTGGTAGTGTTCGGTACCGTTTTATCTACACTGCCTCCCTTAACAATTTGTTCCAAGTTGAACATGGACCACATCAGATCGTTTAACTGCTTGAGTGGGTGTTCAATCAATGTTTTAACAAACATTTGAATAGGATGGCTCTGTACAAACTAATGTTGGTTTGGCCAACCATGTCTAAACATGTGGATTTCGGACAACTTTTACGAGTTCAAATAATTTCATTTTTTTTTTGCTTGAAAATATTTTTTCTACTATAGTGAATACCAATTTGTTCATAAATTACAGTGTATAGATTCCATCCACAAAGGCGAGTTGGCTAGTGACCACTATTACCGCTACAAAATTCCTTGGTTGTTATTCTTGCTCCTTTGCTCATATGGTAACTTTGTACAATCATAAACACATATTCATTTCACACTTCTATGATACTCATCATAGAAGAAGGTACCACCATATCCCCATATGTAGAGCCACCACCATTCAAGGTATTCTGTAATGGTAATGATGGTCGTAACGGCGACCACCGCTAACTTTATGATACACGCCGTAACAACCATTACAATCTTTTTTTTATTGAAAAGAAAATCCAAAAAACATATATTTGCCTCATAACGAGCCGTTAAGAGGACGTGACTACCTTTACGAGGACCATAATAGCAGCTATGGATTTTTTTTTTTTATAACGGTTGTTGTGGCCATTACAATCTTATAAAGGTAACGGTTGCCACTATTATCTTTATGCAATGGCTGTTACAACACACCATGCCACCACTGCCATTGTCACTGTACTGTCATCTCACTACTACTGCTAGACCATCAATCAATCAACTTTAGGCTTGCCTCGTGGCCTCCCATTGCACTATTGCTACTAAGCTCCCCTCTAGCTCTAGGGTTGTCAATGGCAGGGTTCGGCCGAGCGAAATGAAGTTTTTGAATAGGCTTGGCTCATTAGGCCTGAACCGAACGATTCAAAATCCGGGCTGAAGCCAACCTAGGCCCGCCCTATTGATAGCCCTAATCTCCATTCGCCCCTATTATGTCTCGTCTCAACTCATTATCTATAACAGTTGTAAGCTCTGCATTATTCAACAACACTAGAGTAGAATTAGACCCTTAAGTTTATATAAACAGACTAGTAGCACTTGGATCAACTCGAACTGACACGTCCGCACTGCTTCTTGAGTATCTAGAGATTCATCCGAACAACCCCCTGGTTAAAATATGGTGTCAACTCGACCCAGGTCGAAGTGAGTGCAATCCAACTTGTATGTGCTGGCTCAAAACTTGAACATGTCTTGAGAGCATGTTCCTAAACCTTCAATTGGTAGCCAACAAACGAACGGTTAAGAAAGAAAACACAGCAGTTGGCTTGCAACCAAAAACAAGCCAAATATTCTATAGCTACCAGCTAGGATTAGGATCTTCCACTTTGGGGGATTTTGGTGCATGGGCCATCCATGGTGAGGCTCATCTTATGAACATTCTAGATCATTTCACCACCAGCCCCACTCATACAAACTGAAATCACAAACGTACTATACAAATTCTTTGTCGAGCATTGTATTATGCCTCTTCTATCATATGCTTGCATGCCAATGCATTGGTTGTAGTTCACCAAGGAAATCTTAAAAGTCAATAAAAGGTTGATCTATCTAAGCTTCTTATCATGTCATTAAGTTACTTAAGATAAGCTACTTATCAGATTAACTTATCTTAGTTTCTACTTAATTAGGAAATAAGTATGTTTGGTAAAGAACATGCTTATCAACCAAAAAGTAGAAAAGCATGTTTGTTTCCAACAACATTCCTCAAGTCTGTTTAGTCCCTGCACATCCACCATCGATCTGGGGCTAGGGCTGTAAATGGTCGGGTTCGGGGCGGGTTTAGCCAAAACCAGACCCGCCCATTTACTAAACGGGTCTGGGTCCAAATTTTAGACCCAGACCCTTTTACTAAATGGGCGGGTCCAGGTCGGGTCCCAGTCAGCCCATCAGACCCATTTATAAATGGGTCCGGGTCTGGTAGAGGGAGATCCACCCAGACCCATTTATAAATGGGCCGGGTCTAATGGGTCCGGGTCTGGATCAAGCATGCAAGCATTTTACAAGGCTTAAAACCGGGTCTGGACAGGTCTGGGCTGGACGGGTTCCTTGTAACATAGACCAAACCCGCCCACTTACTAAATGGGTTTGGGTCGGGTCGGGTCGGGTCGGGCCTAAAATAAAGGAAACCAGACCCAAACCCGTTTAACAAATGGGTCTATTCTTGGACCCAGACCCGTACCATTTAACAAATGAGTCGGGACTGGGTCGGGTCTAAATGGGTTGGGTCCGGGTACCCCATCGGGTCCACTGACCCATTTACAGCCCTATCTGGGGCTAACCTTTGGTGTGGATTTTTCATTGTGTGGGCCCTGCCTTTGATGTGAGCAGTGCATCATGTGGGGCCCACCTTGTATGTGGACCATTTGCACTGTTCTTTATGTAGGGCCCACTTTTGATGTTGGTCATCCATCAAGTGGGCTCACCATCAATATCCACTTCCCATCATGTGGAGCCACCTTTAATGTGGATTGTCCCAAATGTGGGGCCCACCTCTAATGTGGGCTGTTTGTCCATCATGCAGGGCCTGCCCTGGATATGGGTCACTCATCATTAGGGCTGACCAATGGTGGGCGTCAATGACCACTGCTTCCTGAGGTGCAGTCTATTTGAGATTGGATTCTGTTTCATTTTTGGGATGGACTAACAAGGGTGGATGGTGTGGATTTCATGTGTGCAGCATGTGACCCCACTATACCCTGCGGGCCACTCAAAACTAGTTGGAAAAACAGATGAATGGCATGAGTAAAACACATCATGCTGGGCCTAGGGAGGTTTCAACGGTGTCATCATTATCAATGTTGCTTCCTGATGTGGGGTCCACCTGAGGTTTAGATCTGCCTCACATGCTAGCCCCACTCACATCCAAACCAGATGGACCGCATGGATCAAATATATCGCAGTGGGCCCAGCAAGCTGGATGGTCAACATGGGCTAGGCGGTTGCCATGAAAATCAGCACTTTTACAGCTATGGACGAGCACCTCTTGTTTTAGTAGGTGGTGAAAAAGCAAAAAAGCAAAAAAGCAAAATAAAAATGCTGAAATACTTAACTGACTTTCAACAAATAAGTAATGTTCATTATTTATTAACCAAACTAACCTATCTCAAATAAGTTACTAAACTGCTACCATCAGCAAGAAAAACAACTTATTTGGTGGTATCCAAACAGGCCCTAAGTGATGGCAAGAAGATTCGTTTTTGAGAGGATTTGTGGGTTGAGGATCAAAAGCTAAAGGTTATGTTTCCTTGTTTATCAAGTATTTCCTTGGAGCCTAATCTCTTGGTTGATATGTACTTTTCTATTCATGGGGAGGAAACCATTTGGGCACCTCTTTGTAGAAGGCACTTGAAAGATGAAGAGTTTGAAGACTTAGTCAGGTGGTTAGAATTGCTTTCAAAAAGTCATCCGTCCACTTCAAAGTTAGATTCAATGGTGTGGCTAAAGGAAAAATCTGGAATTTTTTCAGTGAAATCCTTTTACATGATGATTGATGGGGAGCATAGTGATCAATGTGACTGTCGTACAGCTCATGTATGGTGCAATGGCGCTACTTCAAAGATGGCGGCTTTTGCATGGTTAGTGGGAATGAATAAGGTTCCTATAGTCGACAATTTGTGCAAGCTATATGATTATTCCAAATGTGTGTTTATTATGCTATCAAGAAGAGGAATTGGTTGACCGTCTATTTATTCATTGCCCTTCTGATTCAACGGTTTGGAATGGTTTCTTTATTCAGTTTGGTATGGCATGCGTTGCTCGAAGCTTGATTGCCCAGTTTTCTAAGCTTGGCTGCTCAGTTTTCTAAGCTTGGCGTGGAGGGGGAAAGGAGAAAGTTGGGAAATGTGTTTGGCATTTGTGTTTATTAGTGGGGTTATGGAATATTTGGGTGGAAATGAATAATTGTTGTTTCAGGAATTGAAGGGGCGTATCTCAGTAATTTTCAATAGAGCAAAATTAAATGTTTTTTTTTGGCCTCAGCCTGTCTAATAAAGTGATTATTGCCTTAAAAAAAAAAAAAAAAATTCTTGTCACGTCTGAGTAGGAGACAAATTCATCACTCTTCCAAACAATGCATGAAAGGAAGTTTTTTCCTTTACTTGTCTGATTGAAAGATAAGACTAAAAGCAATAAAATGATAAGACCCAAATCGAGTAAAACAGTAAATTACTGACAAAGCAAATCCAAAGAAGAATTGACATTCAAGGGTAGAAATCCTAAATTGAAACCGACGTCCCATTGCTTCTAGAAACGTGACACAAAAATATATAATGAAAATTAGGTCTTCTGGACCTGACCAACCATGGGCTTGATCTTTTGGCCTGTCAGTAGGTTCATTGCAGGCCCAAATTTTCCTGTTCAGGCCTAGCCCAAGCCATGTCTAGGTATTTTTGTGACTGTAAAATGTTGGTGATGGGCCTAAATTTCAGGCCCAACTAATAGACTTCCCTCGTCTGAATTTCAGTCTTAATTAATGACATGCTCGCACCTGACTTTTTGGCTCAACTAATAAACATGCCGAATATAGCCCGTCCTGAATTTTAGACCACGGTGACCCCTACTGGAAATAGCATAAGCAATTGCTCAGATAATCTCCACATATCGATTCTAAGAGATGGCCACATTACAATCTACCAAATCATATCTTAGAAAAAGGAGAAAAAGTTCCATAAAAGCTAATAGAGCTTGAATTTTTGACAAATTGTGAGAGAGAAATTCTAGAGAGCACTGAAACCAGAATATGAATGCATAAGACAGATTCAAAGGTACTGGGCATTACCCTTTTCACAGGGCAGACAAAATACTTCTGACCAGCGTTTCTCCCATTTTTGGTAGTAAAAAAGCAGCACTTTCCAGCACCACAAGAGCACATGCGGTAAGGAGGCATGGGAACATCAGATCTTTGATCAAAGCTTGCAATGTCACACCACTCGAAGAAATCACACCCTCTATCCTAAATAAATTCAGGAAGTTCAGAAAAAAAAAAGCACAAAACAATATATAGCTTTCTTAACTACATGTAAAAGACTGTTAAGTCAAGTAGAGAATGACCAAAGGAAATTTAATCAATCAATGAAATAAAATGAAGAGCTTTGCTAAGCCCACGTGTGTACAAGTCAGCTAATGCACAATGCTAGAACATATGCCAGAGTGGCACATAGGTGAAATATCCAAGCCATCCATCAATAGGACTCACCTGCAGATGCTACTGCTGAAATATAAAGGCAGTCCACCCAATAGGTGTGCCATGATATTAGAAATATGTGCATAGGTTGGAAAACTTCAGCCATTTTTTCACAACCATACATCTTTTCAGCTACTTGTGGCCCACCTGACTACTAGACCAACCTGACTCTTGGGATAGGTAATCGACATAGTGGTACCTTTTGGATAGATGGCTTAGATATTGCACCTGTCTCTATGTTGGCAAGTGGTAGTGTGTGCATTAGCTGAATTGTACATGCATTTAGGCTTAGCAAAGCTCTAAAATGATTATATGGAAATACATAAAATTATAACTAACATAAAACAGGTAATTTCAAGTAAAAATAAATAAAAAACTAAGGAAAATTAAAAATTGACAAAAATATCATCTAAAAATGTTGACTAAGTTTACAGATGGTAGAAAAAGCTGAACGCCCAGAAAATTCTTTCTTCTGTTTTGAAAGATAACAATAATTTATCAAAAGAAACCACAAGAAATACAAGACAAGAAACTACAACTCAAAGTGGATGGGAGGATGAAGAATCATCCACCCTCTTTATCCCCACCTTCCTTCTAAATCTTCTTTACAAACAACCAGCCAAATCATTTAAGTAGTATAAGCAACCACCTCTTTCCTTTTGTTTTGGAGGACATCTTTCGGCAATTCAACTTTATTCTCAAACATCCTAGTATCATGTTCTTTAGACTTCTTTCGGCAATACAACTTTATTATTAAACATCCTAGTATCATGTTCTTTCCAAACTGCTCACAAACCCTCCAACAAGATCAACCTACACAAAGCTTTCTTTACAATAACCAGCAAAATCATTTAAGTTCAGAATTGAGAAATTCTATGGCTCAAATCTTTAGTATTCTCTTATATATTACCTGTGTGGCTGTGTCTACCATCACCTATTGCCATCCACAAAAGCCAAACTAAGCAATAAAATACCTTGTATTTTACCCACTGCTTCTGGTTGTCTCGTGATATCCTCTACGGCTTGGCCCGCAGCAACAGGCAACCACCTTGATCCTTGCTTTTTGGAACACATTTTTTGACAATTCAACTTTTTTATTAAGCATCTTGTTATTATGTTCTTTCCAAACCTCTCACAACCTTGCTAAAAAGGTCAAGCTCACAAAACCCGCTCTCTCTCCCAATACCAACCTATTGAAAAGTTATCAATCATTCATAAAAGCCAAACTAAGCAATAAAATACCTCGTATTTTACCCACTGCTTCTTGTTGTCTCGTGATATCCTCTACGGCTTGGCTCGCAGCAACGAGCAACCACCTCCATCCTTGCTTTTTGGAACACATTTTTTGACAGTTCAACTTTTTTATTAAGCATCTTGTTATTATGTTCTTTCCAAACCTCTCACAACCTTAATAAAAAGGTCAAGCTCACAAAACCCGCTCTCTCACCCAATACCAACCCATGCAAAAGTTATCAATCATCCACAAAAGCCAAACTAAGCAATAAAATACCTTGTATTTTACCCACTGCTTCTGGTTGTCTCGTGATATCCTCTATGGCTTGGCCCGCAGCAACAAGCAACCACCTTGATCCTTGCTTTTTGGAACACATTTTTTGACAATTCAACTTTTTTATTAAGCATCTTGTTATTATGTTCTTTCCAAACCTCTCACAACCTTGCTCAAAAGGTCAAGCTCACAAAACCCGCTCTCTCTCCCAATGCCAACCTATGGAAAAGTTATCAATCTCTCTAGGCGTTACCTAATTCATCAGAAAAGAATGGCAGCGATGGCAGCGATGGCCAACTGCCATCCATGACATCGGCAACAACTGACAGGAGAGAGAGAGAGAGAGAGAGAGAGAGAGAGAGAGAGAGAGAGAGAGAGAGAGAGAGAGAGAGAGAGAGAGAGAGAGAGAGAGAGAGAGAGAGAGAGAGAGAGAGAGAGAGAGAGAGAGAGAGAGAGAGAGAGAGAGAGAGAGAGAGAGAGAGAGAGAGAGAGAGAGAGAGAGAGAGAGAGAGAGAGAGAGAGAGAGAGAGAGAGAGAGAGAGAGAGAGAGAGAGAGAGAGAGAGAGAGAGATGTCTCTTCAAATCTCTCTCTCTCTCTCTCTGTGGTAGACCTGGGTGGGTTCCTTGAATGTGACCCACTTTTTAAGACAATTTTCCTTAAGAGAGAAACATGTCTCTTCAAATCCGGGCACATCTCAACTTCTTCCTTTCATGTCATGGTGGGATTAAAACTCTCTTTTTATCTATATATAAAGGGGGTGTCAGTTCTTAGGGTTTTCACGTAAGCAAAAACCTCTCTTCCTTTTCTCTTTTCAGTCTGTTTTTCGGTTTTCTTCTTCTCTTTCGACGTATGCAGGAAGTGTGGTGGTGATTTTAGTGTTGGATTTTTGACAGCCTGTGCATACTATTGAAGTTGTATATCAGACGCTTATACTCTGGGGCTAGCATGCTAGGAGCCTCCTGCACCAGAAGAATTTGCCAAAGGTCGTGAACTATCTCAAAGAGAGTGATTGTGTTCATGCATCGTTTCTGCAAGAAATTAGATTTGTCAAATGGTTGAGTTACTGCCTTTACAATTGTTTAAACACGTGTCGTTATTATTGTTCGAATATTTTCTAAATCGTTGTTTCTAACATTCTATAGAAATGAGTTGCTAATAGGAAAAAAAACTTCTTTATTGAAAGTTCACATACAACCTAACATACAAAGTTCGGTTATTTTCCGTGTCGTATACCTACTCATAAATAAATCTCTCTCTCTCTCTCTCTCTCTCTCTCTCTCTCTAATGATCCTGGATGCAATGCAAAGATTTGTACATTTAAGTGTGGCGTACAAGTGTTTTAAGTGTGCCTAGGTGTGACTTAGCATAGTCTAAGTGCATTGCACTTGTATGAACTTACAAAAGTACTCTAATCCACTCAGACAGTAAGATTCATTTCTACATTGCTCTGTACAAAGCTGTAAATTGGATGTAGGTTGGATCCAATACAAAACCTTGTAAATTATCTGGCATAAAGAGGTTGATTCAACACACGCTTTGTCCATTAAGCCAAAAATGCATCTAAGTGCATCTAAATGCATCCAAGGGGAAATGGTAGGTTAGATCTGATTCAACTATTATAAGCAAATTCCCAATGAGTGTACGCCATGTGGCATCTAAAAAACTACTTTTCAACCTTTTTTCTTCTTCTAAACTGTTACAGGACTGTTATGGTCCGATATGGGCCGTTACAGCCGTTTTGACCCTGTAACGAGTAACGGTTATGACCGTTTCCGTTACATATCAGCCGATATGTAACCGTTTTGGGATACCTTGATGGTGTTTCTCACAGGGCTCTACCTTATTATAGTTCAACTAGCTCTATGGTATCTAGGGCCGTCAATGAGAACTTGGACCTGCAGGTACCCAGTGGACTGGCCCGATTTTAATTAGGGTTGTCAACGGGCCAGGCCTGCGGTAGGTCTTGGCCTGGATTTTGAACTGTTTCGGCCCGGGCCTATTCAAAATTCTGATTTTTCAGGCCTGAGCCTGGCCCATTGACACCCCTAATTTTAATGAGTATAAGGTACCCTTTTCTGAACCTGTTAAGAAATCAGGCAGGGTTCAGTTGGTTCTGGTTAACAATGGGGTCTAGTTGGGTTCAGTTTGAGTCCATGCGATGGACCTGGTTGCGTGCATGCGTTTGTGAGTGCATGCGTGTGTGTGTGTGTGTGTGTGATATTGAATATTATAGCAAAAGTAATGAGGTTTGCTACGCCATACAAGTGAGAGAGCCCATTTATACACTGTGGTGAAAGTGTTAAATTAATACAAGTGTGTGCAATCTAATCCATCCATCTGGTGGGCACAACTTGTAAATACTTTTATGTCCCCAACTCAACTCGAAACCAAGATCCGAAGACCTGATGGGTACTTGAACCCAATCCAGACCTAGCGAGACCTGAACCCAGTTAGCCTAGATACAGGTACTACAGGACTTGACCCGAACCCGGCGTGTTGACAGCCCTAATGGTATCATCTCCTGCATCTATGTTCGTCTAAATAAATTTTAGTGTATCAAAGTGCATGATGTAGGCACATCTAATTTCATCTAAGTGCAATGCAATTAGCAATTAGACATGCATAAAATGCACTTAGACACACTAAGATATATTTTATACTTTAAACTGCATTGAAAGCTCTGGATATGATCCAACCGCTCAGGAGAAATGCTCACCTTCAAAACTTTATACAATTTTGCTCTTAAAAAATATTGTGCTTTTCTTGGGTGCAAAATGAATTGTGGGTGATCATTCCTCATCAAATAAAAGACAATGTTGCATTAAATTCGATTAAGTCGCACATAAGAAAGGATGATGATAATGGAAATCAATAATCAATATATACTAAATAAAAAAAAAATCATAGCATATCATGGGAACTTCAACATACAACGCCATCTTTCCCACCATTGTGTCACTCATGCAAAACATCTGGGTCAGGCAAAGGTGGGCTGCACCATAAAGATCGTCTGCCATGAAAATCAGGCTCATGGACTTTTTCTAGAAGTAACAAAATAATTTAATTAATAGAAAAGCATTAAGCCAGGGGAAATGAACACCAGGTACAAAGTGCTAAGTGGCCAATGCCTTCCTTGGCCAACACATTAGTGATGAAGTTAAGACTCTCCGCGAACTTGAGTAAATGAAATGCTTAGCTCACAGGTGAGACCGCAAGAGATGTAATCTTGCTGAAAAATAAACCAAAACTCCCAATGGCACCAAACCAACTTTTTTTCCCCCACCCATTCAATTACATAGAACAATCTCCTTCTACAATGACTTCCCTGTTGAGCGTTTTACTAAACACAAGAAGCAATTCCCGAAATCAGGAGTGCCTCCGCTGTGTGCCCATGTCTAGAGGAATGGGACCCCTCCAGTACTTGAGATACTGGGCTCACCAATGGGAGTTGCCTGCACCTGATCCACGGATTAGGTGGGTCACACCACACTGAGTCAAACATGTGGCTCTTCGTTGATTTCGAGAATATGGCCGAACAGCCTGGTTTTCATCTCGAGTGATTTCATGGCATGTGGCCACCTTTAGCTCAGGTGGATGTTTTCTATACAAGTGACACATTGACGGGAAAGACAACAGTACATGAAAGTATAGTGCATGTATGTGGTCATTTCTGCACTGAACTTATTCAAAACTAACAAAGAAAACTGATTACTAGAAGAGAGCAAGTGCAATTTCTACCTTTGATAAAAGGATTTGTGAACTTGTGAAAAACAAAGTGTTTGGTCTCTCCAAAATTTCTCCAGCTGGGCTTCCGTACTTAGATCTCTTTCTTTTCATCTCCTGCTCAAAACAAGATAGATAGAAGCTATCTGATCCGATTGGAATGGGGCTGCCCCCAACGAAACGGGCCTTGAGATTGAGAAGCATGGGTAAGTATCAAAAGGATTAGCTAGAACCGCAGACTCTACTAACCTACCTAATCACCGTCTTCAACATCACGGGTCCAGGTCTTCGACCCTGAGGATCCAACAATTCCACCTAGCTAGTATTTCCCGATCAAGAATATTAGAAACTCTTTATTAGATGGGCCCAAGATACAGTCTCCATTTCATCTTCAAAATTGTGTTGGTTCTTCTCCTTCCAAACACTCCAAAGAATGGTAGAAGATCTAGTTCCCAAAGATCCTTACATCTGCTCTCAAACAGACATTTCCACCCAGAATGATATTTGCCCATCTTACCTTGAGACACCAAATACACAATTCCTCTTCAGACTTGCACATGAAGTGGATATCAGGAAGCCAATGGCTGCAATGTTGAAGATGGTTAGAAGTGAGGATTTTATCTGCCACTATGATTGCTGCAACACAAGGAGGGACCCGCCACTGCAAACACTAGTGCTTGGGACAGACTGTCTCCCCCTTCCCTCACCATCCAGGCCTCTATTTGTGGCCGCATGGATTGTTAACACCTTAATAGGAAAAGTGGTAGTGGAATGGTTAAGGGGTCCATTTAAGGATTTCCTTTGGAAGACGTCTTTCTTTGGGATCTTATGGGTCTGTATAAAGATAAATCTAGAATATTTTAGAACAACATCTCATCAATGGAAGGTATTCGAGGACTTTCTACATGATTACCAGCTGGCTGCTCGCAAAAGGGGCATTTTGTGGGGGCTCTTATGCAGATATTCCACGGAATTTTGGGTGCTTTTGAAGTGGGTGGGAGCAACCTCTCATTTCAGGTCTCTTATGTTTTTCTTTGCTTCTCTTTTTCCGCGCCGTGTGTTTTCTGGTGGCCATAAATCTCCGAGTGATGAGGGGGTCATTTGTGCATCGGGCCTGTAATCATATGCTTGTGTAGTTTCTGTTTATTTATTTTTTCTTCAATGAATACAATCATCATTTTTTTAAAGGAACTTCCAAGTTCTTCCATCTTTTGTTTCTCTCTCCATAAAAACCTTCTCTAAAAGCCCTAACAATCTATCGAATTCTATCACCTCCTCATCCTTCTAGTTACTTCTAAAGATAATATTCCAAAATCAAGTTTCGCCCTTAAATCTCATAACAGCCTTGAATTATCCCATCTGTGTCACAACCACTCAAAACAAAAGAGGAGACAGCTCTGCTAACTCCTACCTCTGCCCAACCATTGAGATTGAATATCAATCACCAGTAATCTCTACAAGAACAGAATCCTTCTCTAAAATGGTGGAAGCGGTTGCGGTCTCGAACAATGATTTCTCTGTTGAAAATCCCCGAAACAAGCCTCATAAAAATGTGACAGTCATGGCAAATTCTAAGGTTCTTCATGACTCTGATCGTTCTGACATGATGGCTGCTAAGGAGTGCAAACGCAACCGCCAACTTCTCACTGTGGTAGCTCAAAAACCGCTCCTTCTCTTCCTCTTCAACGTCGAACAACACGTTTGACGTGTCTGGAGCATAACCCACAGACCTCAGACGCTCTAAGATTGAGCCCAACATTTCGTTGATCTCTTTTGATCGAGGGTGCGATTCATCTCCAGCAACAAACTCATGAATCACCCGATCGACCTCAATCAAACTGCAACCAGGTCTCTTCCCAATCCCCCTCTCTCGCATCAAACACCTCACCCCCGCCTTCTCAACCCACCGGTCTAACCCACCGTATGCATTTGATAGAAGCACATAATCTCCGTCATGATGAGGATCGAGCTCTGATATCCTCTGCTTCACACGTTCTGCCAGCTCTACATTTCTATAATTCGCGCAAGCTCCAAGCAGAGTCCTCCAGATGATTGAGTTCGGCGTGATCTGCATTCTCTCTATAAAATCATAGCATTCGTTGAGCAAACCGGCACGCCCAAGAAGGTCAACCATACACCCGTAGTGCTCGAGTCCCGGCTCAATGCCGTAATCTCTCCTAATGCTGTTAAATAACTGCCACCCTTCTTCTAAAAGACCTCCATGACTACATGCTGAAAGAACTCCAATAAAAGTAATATGATCTGGTCGGAACCCAGATTGTTTCATTTCATAAAATGTTCTCAACGCTTCTTTACTCAGCCCGTGAACAGAAAATCCATTGATCAGAGCCGTCCAGGTCAATTCATTTCTTTCTGGCATTTCACGAAACACCTTCACCGCGCCTCCAATGCACCCGCATTTTGAATACATAACAATCAGCGCTGTGCCCATTGAAACCGTGAGATCGAACCCACTCCTGCGAACATAGAAATCCACCCATCTACCCAATTCCAACGCTCCCAAGATCGAGACAGCAGAAACTACGCTCACCATCATAACCTCATCTGGCCTGATACTTGTCGCTACCTGCATCTCCCGGAACGCCGCCAGAGCTTCCTCTCCAAGCCCATTGTTCGCAAAGCAAGCAACGGTTGCCGACCAAGAGACCAAATCCCTGTGAGACATTTCGTCGAACACCTGACAAGCAGACTCGACGAGCCCGCAATTCCCATAGACATGAATAAGAGTGTTCTGTACAAAGATGTCGGAGTCAAAGCCGAGCCTTAAGGCTTGCGAATGGATGGCTTGGCCTGTTTGTAAGAAGGCGAGGCGAGCGCAGGCTTTGAGGACGAAGGGGAAGGTGTAGTGGTCGGGAGAGACGCCTCTTTGGCGCATTTCGACAAGCATGTCGAGGGCGTGAGCAGGGGAGGTATCCGTGTTTGTTGGGGTGGCGTTGGCGTGGGCTCTGATGAGGGTGTTCCATGCGAAGGCGTCCAGGGAGGGGATGGAGTAGAGGAGGGAGCGTGCGTAGGATAAAGAAAGAGTGGCGCAGGATAACAGGAGGGGGCGGAGGTAGAGATGGTCGTTGTGGTGGCCGGTCTTTATGAGACGGGCGTGGAGTTTTTGGATGTGATGGTGATGATGAGGCATGGATTTTCACATCCGGGCCGTTGATATTTAAGAGGGGGTTGCATGCGAAGTTATGCTTGGTTGTAAGTGATTAATTCCCTCCTTTCAAAATGCAGGTGATATGGTGATTCGCCATGCACCTGTATTCTTCCAGCTAACGTGCCATTTGTGGGGGGGCGCCGATTGGGTACGGTCCTGTCAGGGGCTCTGTGGGGCCCACCGTGATATATATGTTTTATCCTGTCCATCCATTTTGAATGATCATTTTAGGGCATGGTCCCAAAAGGAGGCAGATCTAAGGAGCAGACCCCACCGTTGAAACCTTCCTGGAGCCCACGGTCATGTTTATTTGCCAGCCAACCAGGTTACATGCATATGTAAAGCATAAATATTAGCTTGATTCAAAACTTTGGTGGTCCTAAAAGTTTTTCAGCAGTAGCATTTAATCTCTATTGTTTCTTACGGTTGTGTGGTCAATTAGAGCATTTGATCTGCCTCATTTTTTAGCTCATCACCTAAAATGAATTTTTAAAATGAAGGGACGGCATAGATAAAACACATATACAATTGTGGGCCGCACAGAGCCCCTGACAGTACCATATGTCTCTAGCTAAGTCCTCCTGGTGGGGTTGTACCCAATCCGCCCTCCATTTGTGTAGGACATCCATACCATAGATAAGGTTGGCCCCGTCATTAAGATTAGTAATCTTGAAAATCAAGTTGTTCCACTCACTTGATGGGCCACGCCAGTATGTTAAGTCAAACCATGGGTTATCCATTAATTCCAATAGTGTGACCCACCTAAAAACTCACATTGAGCATGTCGTGGTAACCATCTAATCTTGCAATTGACTTTGGACCACTCATCATTTTAGTTTAACCATCATTTGAGTATCCACAAGCGGTTCGTTTGAAGCAGCTCCATCCATGGGGGTGGCAATGAGCCGGCGGCTGGCCTGGCTGGAGCCAGCCTGGGCTTGGCATGCATGGCCTGATCAATTTTGGAGTTAGGCTAGGGATTAAGTTATTTTAGCCAACCTAGCTTAATATATTCATATGCTATATTTGTACATACGCCATTCCAATTTTTTGCCACCACTTTTGGACTCGTTTGATTACAAATTACATTAGTAATGTACTGTAAAAATACAATAATTATAAATTTTCTTTTATGATGATACAATCACCGGAAAACTATGTGCATGGGATAATCTTGAGAAGGGGATTTGATCTCGTGTCTACATGTTTTTTGGAAGACAAATAATTTAACTGGCAATTCCAATAAACACAAGTAGAATCGTAATGATGAAACTTTTACATGATTGAAATCTCATATTAACGAAAAGCATATAATGATTCGAGATTTCCATGGCAATACAAAATGATTACAAATTATTCTACCCATCTGCAATTACATTTACATTTAACTGTTGAATTACGTATTTAAACAAATATCATAAAATCATAATGATGATGCTTTTACATCACATTGCATGCAATGGTAAATCCAAACAATAACTATAGGGTTTGGTTTTATTCCTTTAAATGTCTATTTTCATGTGCATGTATGGTCCACTTGATCACTGTATGAATTAGGCATATTCAAGTGTGAAATATGGATTTTATCAGCTTTTGGGTTTTGCATGTATGTCCTATCAATTTTGGGGTGAGGCTTGGGATTAAGTTAATTTATCCAACCCAACTTCACACTTAGGGCTGTAAATAGCAGGTTTAGACAAAACCAAACCTGCACATTTACTAAATGGATATGGGTCCAAATTTTAGACCCAGACCCTTTTACTAAATGGGCGGGTCTAAGTCAACCCCATAAGATCCATTTATAGATGGGCCTAGGTCTAGTAGAGGGAGATCCATCCAGATCCATTTATAAATGGGTTGGGTCTAGCTTTGGTATGCAAGTATTTTTACCAGGTTTAAAACCGAGTTTGGATGGGTTCGGGCCTAGATGGGTCCCTTGCAACATAACCAAACCTGCCCATTTACTAAATGAGTTTGGGTTGGGTCGGGCCTAATATAAAGGAAGAAGATCCAAACTCATCTAACAATTGGGTCTGTTCTTGGATCTAGACCCATACCATTTAACAAATGGGTCTAGTCTAAATGGGTTGGGTATGGGTACCCCATCGGGTCCGCTAACCCATTTATAGCCCTATTCATACGTTCATGTGCTATATCTTACAAATATGTCATTCTAATTTTTTGCCAAACGAACTTTTGGACCTCTTTGGTTGTGAATTATATTAATAATGTATTGTAAAGTATAAAAATTATAAATTGTAGTACATGTTTTTTGAAAAATAAGTAATTTGCCCGTTAATTTCCATAATTGTAGTAGTACATTATTAAAATGTCAAATTAACAAGAAACATATAATAATTCAAGATTCAACAGCAATGCAAAATGATTACAAATTATTTTGCTTATCTTTTATTACATTTGCATTTGAGAGTTGAATTATATGTTTAAACAAACATTATAAAATCATAATGATGATGTTTTTATATTATATTGCTAATCCAATACTAAATCCAAACAGTAGCTATAGATAGATTTTGTTACTTTAAATGTCTATTTTTATGTGCATGGAAGAACATTCAATTGCCAAATATGGATTTTATCAATTTTTGGGATGGGCCAGGCCTAATGTGGCCTAGGCCTAACTTCGCCTATGGCAACTCAGCTAAGTTGCTTAGGAGTCAGTTGGACCCGATGTGGTTTGTTACCGCCAGTCACCCTTGTAGATCACCCCTACACAGGTGAGTTGGCCAATTTTGTCCTAGGTTGAGTTCTGGCTGGAACTCAACCTAGGAGGCCGGAACTCAACCAAGGATTGCGCGAGTCAGTCAGAGCCGTTGAATCTTTTAACCATGACCAGCTACCAATTGAGGATGGCCGCCACACCTGTGAAACCACCACTGCCAACAATTCTGGGATTGCCTTTGGAAGCACCATCACAGGGCAGTCTACCTGGTCATTACCATGCACCTTCATTGAGATGGTAAAGCTGTCCAATGCACTCAACATGATTGCCCCACACATATGCCAGTTTAACAAACATTACTGGGATTTTGAAAATTTCGCAATAGTGTCACAAAAAGAAAATAAATAAATAAAATGATATTATCATGACATCTTCAAAGAATTTTAAACGTCATAGTTTTATAACTCATTATCACAAAAATTGTAAAAACCTTATGGAGTTTGGTATATAAACATAGTATTAAAAATTTAAATATTTGTTTTTTGTTTTTGATAAGATATTCTCTATAATAGCGTGAGAAAAACCTTAAAAGTTCGTTCTTGTTTCATTGTACAGGCAAGTGGATCGAATATGTTTCTAGAGTTTACTTGTCTTATAACTGAATGACGAAATAATACTAAATTTATTAAAAAATAACTTGTAAATAAAATGTACTAATATATGATCTAGATGAGGGTGTCAAAAGAGTAAGAGGCCTCTCTCTCTCTCTCTCTCTCTCTCTCTCTCTCTCTCTCCCCCTCTTACGATGAAAACCAGGTCCATTCCATCTATCATGTGCGGCCTATAATGTTGTCTAAGAGCCCTCCACACGTGTTTTAGAAGGCTTTTATGGAGGGTGTCCTCATCTCAACTTTTGCCTCTATTATGGCCACCTGATTTTTGGAATGGCCTGATTTTGCAGTGTCCAAGCATTGTATTTTTAGATTTATCTTCTAAATGGTTTAGATTGTATGTATGAAGAAAGGTGGACCCCACACATGATCTCGAAGGCTTTAATGGTAGGGATCCATGTTCCAAATGTTTCGTTTGGTGTGGCCCACTTGATTTTTAGAATGGTCTTATTTTCGGGTTACCAGATGCAACTTCTAAATGAGTTAGATTGCATAGGCGAAGGAAGGTGGGCCTCACAAGAAATTTGGAAGCTTGTTAATGGTGGGCATCCTAATTGTTCCCTCTGGTGTGGCCCACTTTAGTTTTGAAATGGCTTGATTTGTGGGCTGTCAATGCATCCTAATCAGACGCATCTTCTGAATGGGTTAGATATTCACATAGGTGAAACAAGGTGGGTCCCCTAGGAAATTGTTAATGGTGGGCATCCCAATTGTTCCCTCTGGTGTGGTCTATTTGATTTTTGGATTAATGACCCAAATTTTAGTCATCCATGCATGTTGAACTATCTATTTATCTTAAATGTTTGGCTTATTTAAGTTATATTGCTTGTCTATTTATGATATCTTGAATTGTAAGATTGGTGGGTCCATTTTTGTGGGCCACTCGATGCTTCATATTACAATATTTTAGGTCAACATATATATATATATATATATATATATAGAGAGAGAGAGAGAGAGAGAGAGAGAGAGAGAGAGAGAGAGAGAGAGGAATGCTCACTTGGGCACTTCTCTCAAGAGAGACTCGTGAACACTTTTTCATGGCTCATCGGACATGATGTGAGCTCAAAATCTGAGCCATCCATGTGATGCAGCACCCTAGAAAACTCCTAAGGTCCATCTTTCAACTTGATTCAAAACTCTGGAGGGTCGCAGCAGAAAGCAAGAGGCAAATCAAAGGAGGAAACTGTTTCCTTCTTTCATGGCCCACCAAAGTTTTGGAACAAGTTGAAAGATGAGCCGTCCTTGTAATGCAGCACCCCAAAAAACCCCTAAGGTCTATCTTTCAACCTAATCCAAAACTCTGGTGGGCTGCAGCAGAAAGCAAGCGGCAAATCAAAGGAGAAAACTGTTTCCTTCTTTCATGGCCCACCAAAGTTTTGGAACAAGTTGAAAGATAGGCCTTAGGGGTTTTATGGGGTGCTGCATTATGTGGACGGCTTAGATTTTGGGATCACATCATGTGCGATGAGCCATGAAAAAAGTGCTCATGAGTTCTTGTGAGAGAAGTGTGTAGATGAGCATTCCTCTCTCTCTCTCTCTCTCTCTCTCTCTCTCTATATATATATATATATATATATATATATATATATATATATATATATATATATATATATATAGGGTCTTAATGTTATTTTTCTATTCTAGGGTAGTAAGTTGTAGAAGGGCAAATAAGCTCTATTAATAAAAGTTGGAGAATTATGGTTAGAATCTAATCACTCTTCTTCTTCTTCTTCTTCTCTCTCTCTCTCTCTCTCTCTCTCTCTCTCTCTCTCAAATCTTCGTCTTCATGGTATCAAAGCGGAAGGTCCTGTGTTCGAATCCTGGAAGTAGTAAATATGTCACCGGTAATATATTCTCCCACGAGGGGCTGTTTATGGTGTGAGTGTCCCTCCACCCTTGCCCAGTATATTCCCATGCGGAGTTTCACCCCGCACGTACGAGGGAGTGTTAGAGTCTCTTGATATACATTGATACGCCATCCTCTAACAGCTCAAGCTTTTAGAGAAAGTGGTGATTTGAGCATTCCTTTCTCTCTCTCTCTTTATATATATATATATATATATATATATATATATATATATATATATATATATATATATAATTTACCTTTTCATATTTATTATTTTGTAAATATATATAATAGAAAATTTAAAATTTTTATTAATTAAAAGTCTAATTTGGCAAATATAATTTTTGAATTCCACATAAAATTTAAACTAGGATTACCAAACACAACTGATAGAATCCAAATCTCATAGAGGAGGTGTTTCTCTTTGGGGGTACTGAACATCCACTGCTAAGATAGTAGATCATATATAGCCTATAAGAGGGGATTAGTAACCCTATTATAATACATTGAAAAAAAGTTCTAGAAAAACTCTACACCTGAAAGAGCATACCATCAAAGGAATTCTCAATCTTACAACACTTCTCTCTTCATTTTTCGATGATAATTGATGGTCCCGATTATAGAAGATTCCTTAAGGGCCCACACATGCATTATGGAGATGTGTAAGAAGCTCCTTGTGGATAAAAGTTAAAAAAAAAAAAAATGGTTATCAAATTAGTGGTGGGCCACAAATATAAGTAGCCACACTAGAAATGCATTCCTCAAGTGCCCACACAAGCATTATGGAATATGTGTGGTGTATTTGAATGTTGTATGCATGAAATTATCTATGGTCTATAATAGTTTTTGAGATTGTGAATTTTAATGTATCCACTCCAATGAATGATTGTTAAAAAGAGACGCAGGAGACATGACTAACCACGAAAAATGATATGATAAGTCATGACCTAGGGTAGTAGATTAATTGGAGAGAGGCAAGTGGTGTCTAGAGTCACCTCTCCAACATTTTCTCCTTTTGTTTTGATGGTGCTTTATAGACTCCACTTGCTTCTCCCTAATTGGTCTAGCACCCCATTTCGACCTTCCATTGTAGTATCATTTTGTCGCGACCATTCATTCTCAAGGCGACAAGCGGTGGTAACAATTAAATGGTCGACTATTGGTTGAAGTAAACCAGAAAGGAGAAACAAAAAGGGGTTAGTCATTTTCAGAGGTCATATTGTTGCGGAAAAACAATAGTACATGATCAATGTAGGTAAGGCTAAAATACAAAAGAAAATAGCCAAACAAAAAGCCAAAAGGTCAAACTAAAACGAGAGACAAGAGGCACATGAATTTATGTGGTTTGACAATATGCCCATCTCACAGGATGATAATATAGAGCTTTTTTTTTTTTTTTGGTTTAATGTCTACCGCCTCAACATGTATGTGGGGCCCATTGTCTGTTTATATGTCATCTCACCTATTCGAAAAGGTCACCCTTACTATGAAAGTCGAATGCCTAAAAAATTGAGATGATCCAGCCATTGTATGAGCCACCATGTAAGTCTAATTTTTTTTTTGAATGGTTGTCAATTTTTTCTATGATGTAATTCATTTAATAATAAAATGTACATAAATTGAAGTCACTTAAGGCCCATTTGGATGCAACTAGATAAATAACTTTTCCTGCTGATGTCAGGAGTGAACTTACTTATTTAAGAAATGTAAGTTTGGTTAACAATTAATCATCAGCTCCTTAATTGCTAAAACTTAGTTAAGTACTTCAATTTTTTTTTTTTAACCTTTTCACTTTTTTCCACTCGCTCAAAAGTGGAAAGCCATTGAAAGGGAGAAAAGCAAGGGAACCAAATCTGCTGCACATGGTGATAGTTCACCGCCACTCCAACATGGTGGTGACTCTTCAACTGCACACCTATCAAAGTTTGACTGAGTGAGCTTTTAATCATCACTGGTCCCTGCAGTGGGGTCCACTGGAGCTTATGGACGAAGTTGATACTTGTATTTTCCCTTCATCAAGGTCCGGGCGACCTGGTTAGATGGCAGATAAACAGTAGGGTAGGGCCAAGAAGGTTTCAATGGTAAAAATTCATTCACCACTGTTTCATAGGGGGTGGGGCCCACTTGAACTTTCAATCTGCTTCATTTATGTGGCTGGGACATGATGAGGCTTGAGTGACCTTCTGGTCAATTAGATAGGCAAACAAACATCATGGTGGGCCCCAAAGGAAGATTTAACGGTGGGTGCTCCATCTACACTATTTCTTGCGGTGGATATTCCATCAACGCTGTTTCTTCGGGTGGGCCCACAACGGTTTTGTATCAAGCTGATGGTTCTGTTGTCCCTTCTCCCAGGTTTGTGTGACCATAACAACAACAACAGGTGAGAGTGCACATCACCATCACTGTGGGCCCCATAAGGAGATTCAACAGTGGGAGTCAATCACCGTAATTGCCTATGGTGGGTCCATTTAAGCTTAGATCAAGTTGATATTTATGTATTCCCTTCCAAAAGGTCTGAGTGAAAAAAGCAGCATGGTGGGTCCATAAGGGTTTCAACGGTGGACAGGAAACCACCGCAGCTTCTGTGCTGCGGTCCATCAAGCTTTGGATCTGCCCCATCTGTGAGCCCTGCCCCCACGTCCAGGTCCAGGTGACCGTATGGACAGGTTCGATGACAGACAAACATCACAGTGGGCTCCACAAAAGGGGTTTCAATGGTGGAAAACCCATGCAGCACGGTTTTCTATGGTATGGCCTACCGAAAATTTGAAAGTCTTGATTTTAAGCCCGTACCTTGAAGTGAGCTGGTACAAATGGCTGGATGGTGTGTGTAAAACTCATGCATCAAGGTGGGCCTCCCAGTGTGAAAGAAAGTGGACCCAGGAGGATTTCAATGGTAAGAGTACAATCACCACCGTTTTCTATGGTGTGGGGCCTTCCAAGTTTTTAGATCAAGCTGACATTTATGTTTTCACTTCAACCAGGTTTAAGTGACCTTAATCAACAAATTTTTTAGCAAAAAAAGCATCACGGTGGGCCCCAGGGAGTGTTTCAACGGTGGAAATTCATCCACCCTTGATACATGAGATGGGCCCACTTAAGCTTTGCAACAAGCTGATGTAAGACTCCATTAGGTGGGCCACACATGATCATCAGTTTAGATCATGACCGTTGGATTATTCAGATTGAGTGATTTAGTGGGCCCCATTATAGTTGTGATTATTGAAAATAGGTTTGGGGCGGGACACTTGAACCGTGTTCCCTATACGCGGTTATTAAGCTAGATATGGAAACCTACGGTGTGGAGACCCTAGAGGAAAGAAGTGTGATGGGTAAGCTTCTCTGGCCCTCTTTCCTATAAATATATGTCTTGGTCCCCTCACCGTCAACACATAAGAGAAAACCCTAGTCCCATTGAGTGGTTCTCCTAAAGGTGTAAGGTGCGGAATACCAAGAGTTTTCTCGGCAATACGACGGCATCGGGAATGTCTTCCCAATTAGGTACGCCTTTGAGATTATAGTATGGGATCTCCATTGTTGATGCATAGACTGATCTGATTATTTCGCATTATATTTAAGTTTCACAGTTGGTATCAGAGCTTCCTATGCATCGATGTGGTAGATTTAATAGGAGAATTTCTCCATTGATGATTTCTATATGGTATATTTTTGGGCTCCTTCAAACCCTTGTACCAATCAGCATTGCAACAGGGGAATGGATCCCATTTAGTCCATATTTTCAACAGGGTTCCTGAAACCCTAGATCTCCGCTGGATATCTTGGCCGTGAGGCTAGCTAATCGCCACCGATCCCAATCAGATTCGGAATCGGCCCTCATGCAAAATGGCTTCTCATGGCAGAGCCGATCCAGCCAGATTGTTGTAAATTTTGGCCATCCAGATCGGCAAGTCATATTGTGCCGTGATTAGATTTAAAAAAAAAAAAAATTGCTACAGTGCGCAGGGGCTGTGATCGTAGCCCCATTGACGGTCGCACAGTTGTTGGGCCTTATTCCTCCATCGACTCTGCATCGGCAGCGGCAACTACTGTCTTCCAGCGCCATAATCTGCGAAAGCCTTTAATGGCGGCGGACATGATTTTGTTCTGCCAAAGATTCCGATGGCAATCGGTTGCTGTCAGATGGAGATGATGAAGGGCAGATGAAATCTACGGCGGCCATCTCCATTCAGAGCCGTTGCAGCCATGAAAACCGGCCGCACCTCCTCATCTTCTTCTTCAGCGGCAGTCAACGGACGGTGGTGGCTAATGGCGAGTGCAGCTGTCATCATTGTCGGATTCTGCAGCGTCTAGGGATTCTTTGGCCGTGAAGGGGTTTCGGATTTGGTGATACCCAAATTTGTGGCGGCTAGGGTTTCGACCGAACGAGTAGCCCTTTTGGATAAAGAGAAGGGTCTGATGGTGTTTGGGATGTGGCTTTGGCAAAGTAGGTTATAGATGAAAGAGGCTGTCCATCGGACCGTGTGAGGGGCTGTTTAGTATAAGCAGCGGGCTGGATATGGGCCCATTTCAAGTTGATTTAGGGCCTGTTCCTTGAGCCTGTATGTCTTATGGATTGGGCCATTGTGATGGGTCTGTTGCAGGTGGAAATTGGGCCTCCTGTGCTGTATCAGGTCATTTTTCTCAAATCATTTTAAGACCAGAGAACAGAGAACAAAAATGAGACAGATGCTCATCACCATATTGTGAGCTTGGCTTGCATTAAATGCATAAAGCATTAAATGCAGGGCATATGGTGTGGCTTGAGTGTGGATTGATTTTCTCAGTGTACTGCAATAAAAAAAAAAAGGATCTAAGGTGGACCTGTTTAATGTTCATTTTGGACTTAACCTTGGGCTTATTGGAGAAATGTAAAGGGCTTAATTGTGAGCCCATAACATGTTGTATAGCAGCCCAATTTCAGGGGTTTGGTTAAAGTTTCTTTGGGCCTAGCCTTAGGCTTAATGTCTTGTTGATTCTTTTGGACCTTTAAGGGCCCACTTTGGATACTTGGGCCCATTGTCCAAAGTGATCTTAACCATTGTAATAATCCACTTGGACCATTTTAAAACAAGCAAAACTCATATGCATAAACAGATGGTTGGAGAGTTTCACTTGTTAAACAGACCAAGTAATTTAGTAAAGATGGTTATTCATAATTAAGTTCAAATTTGGTCTAAAATAGAGCCATTACCCATATGTTTTTTGGGCCTGAATTAAAACTTTTGCAGAATGGTTCATTATGGGCTGAACCATTTGGCAATCCTTGAGTCTAGAATTGGGGATTGGAACTAGTTGTGTTAGCTACCAAAGTGACCTCAATTTATGAAAATCCTTACTTCTAGACTTCAGTATATGAAATTCAGTGACTCTCTATTATAGGATTGTATTCAATTGCGTTCATATCCAGGCGAGCGGTAGTCAGAACAAAGAAGTATTATCGTTTGGCTGGGTGTGAGCGGGATGAAGTGAATGGTGATGGTGATATAAGTTTGAGAGACTCATTTCATCCAAAGATGATAGGCGTCTCAGATTTATTTCACTGGCATTGATCAGCTTCATGTTCAGTAGGGCCTCCTGTATGTTACAATTTCGCCCAAATGAGGAATTGTGATGATACGCTGGGCTCTTGCCAAATTTTGATGATTACGGCCCATCATCATTCTGGGTCATTTGATTGAAGGCCCAAATCAATCGAATGAACATACATGCATGATATTTGTGGTTTATGTTTATGCATTGTTATATGAGACTTGTTTATTAATGTGTTTTTATGCTTTGTATGTTTAGCTATGACTGTTTCCAATATTCCAACCCAATTCAATTCCATACCTTTGCTTACTGGGTCCAACTATTCCAAATGGAAGTCGTCCGTTGAAATAGTCCTATGTTGCATGGACTTGGACTTGGCCCTGGAGGAAGTAGAGCCTCCCATTCCAACTGATTCTAGTACGAAATCAGCAAAGGCTCACTACAAGGCTTGGACTAAGTCAAATAAGATGTGTCTCAAGATCATAAAGAACTCGATTTCTGAGACCATGCAGGGTGTCATGCCCGACACTGAGAAAGCTAAAGATTTCTTGACTGAAATAGGAAAATGATTTAAGAAATCGGATAAAGCTGAGCTGAGTTCACTTTTACATAAGCTGACTCAAGCTACCTATAACGGTCAAGGAAATATAAGGGAGTACATTGGTAGATTGTCTGATGTGGTGGCTAAAATTCGTGCATTAGACCTTAAGATTGAGGATGAACTCCTGATTTTCTTAGTTTTGAATTTCCTCCCTCCACAGTTCAGTCAATTCCAAATCAGCTATAATACTCAAAAGGAAAAGTGGACATTGAACGAACTGATATCTCAGTGCGTTCAGGAGGAAGAGAGACTGAGAAGGTCGAGCAAGACACAAAGTGTGCAC
This sequence comes from Liriodendron chinense, assembly GCA_003013855.2. Lineage (NCBI taxonomy): Eukaryota > Viridiplantae > Streptophyta > Magnoliopsida > Magnoliales > Magnoliaceae > Liriodendron > Liriodendron chinense. Next base: position 3,505,010 of record ML058479.1, read on the forward strand.
CTAGTGACATCTGGTCAAGGACGAAAAGGAAATAAGAAAAGAAAGCACACTTCAGGCAAAAGTTCTACGGGTCCTGCGGGTGGCAATCAGCTTAAGTCTGGAAAAATATTTAAGAAGAAAAGGAAGGGTCCTAATGATGGCTGCTTCTTCTGCAATAAGCCTGGTAATTAGAAGAATGATTGTGAATGATTTAAAGCATAGCTCGTTTCTAAGGGTAAAAATCATATTTTAGTCTGTTTTGAATCAAATTTAGCTGATATGTTCATAGACTCTTGGTGGATAGATTCTAGTGCAACTATTCACATTTGTAGTTTCTTGCAAGATATGCTCCAAAGCCAGACGCCAACTGATGCAGAAAGATCAGTCTATATGAGGAACGTCATTAGAGTAAACGTGGAAGCTATTGGAGTCTGTAGGCTTAGGTTATCGTCATGACACTTTCTTGATCTAGTAGATACTGTTTGTGTGCCTTCTATAAGGCGCAATTTGGTTTCCATTTCTCGTTTGGACAAATTTGGTTATGAGTTTAAATTTGCAAATGAAAAATTAAGTATTTGCTATGATTTGGCTGTGATTGGTTCTTACACTTTAGTTAATAACCTTTATCAGTTAGATTTGGATGTTTCACATATATATAGCATTAACTCCTCACATGGAAACACTAAAGGCGTCAAACGAAGTTTAGATTGTGAGAATTCCTCCATGCTATGGCACAGGCGATTAAGCCACATCTCTCGTGAGAGATTGGAAAGGCTTGTGCGTGAAGGGATTCTTCACTCCCTGGACTTCTCAGACTTTGGGGTTTGTATTGATTGCATTAAAGGTAAACAAACTAGAATAAGGAAAAATGGTGCCATTAGGAGTGTAGGACTCTTATAAGTGATTCATACAGACATCTGCGGACCGTTCCCTACAGCATCTTGGAATAGGCAGAAGTATTTTATCACTTTTATAGATGACTACTTTCGTTATAGGGTACTTATACCTTATTAACAAAAAATTAAACGCGCTGGATATCTTTAATATTTATAAGGCTGAAGTCGAGAATCAACTCGACAGGAAGATCAAAGTAGTTAGATCCGACTGTGGTGGTGAGTACTAAGGAAGGTATGACGAATCTAGGCGTAATCCAGGTCTATTTGCTAGATACTTACAAGATTGTGGCATCGTCGCCCAGTACACCATGCTTGGTACTCTAGAGCAGAATGGTGTAGCGGACACTATGTGAAAAAACGCTAAATTCGACTCCGTCATTCCATGGTCCTGAATCGTCCAATGTAACACGCGAAAAAATTCGACGGTCCAGACCCGTCGAATTAAGGACCTGAAATTCGACTGTTATTGACAGTCGAATTAGCTCAGTCGAAATTAACGCTAGAAAAAATTCGACGGTCTAAAGACGTCGAATTTAGGACCTGAAAATTGACTTACTGACAGTCAAATTAGCTCAGTCGAGTTAACGCGCGAAAAAATTCGATGGTCCAGAGCCGTCGAATGTAGGACCTAAATTCGACTGGTACTGAGTCGAATTATCTGAGCCAAATTAACATGCGAAAAAATTCGACGGTCCAAAGACGTCGAATTTAGGGCATTAAATTCGACGGTTAATGGCCGTCGAATTAGCACAGTCGGAAATTAGCGCGCGGAAATTTCGTTTACGCGCGAAAGAAATCGACGTTCTAAAGCCGTCGAATATAAAGCCTTGAAAACGTCGACGGTCTAGAACCTGTCGAATTCTTGAAAATTCAACATTAAAAAAATTATGATTTTGAAAAAAAGTAGCTAACGTTAAAAAAAAGAAAACCAAGATTTTGTAAAAAGAAAATGGGCGATATTTGAGAAAAATTTAGATTAAAAAAATCACTGGGGTTTTAACACAAAAATTAACATTTTGAATAAGAAATTAATATTTAAAATAAATTAATATTTAAAAAATTTTGATTTTGAGAAAGAAAAAGTTTAAAAGTTTGGAAATTATTTGGCAATGTTCTTAAAAAAATAGATTTTGAAAAAAAAAGAATTGAAATTAAAGAAAAAAACATTTTAAAAAATTACATCTTGAAAAAATTTATATGTTTGAATAAAATTGATAAATTTGAAAAAAAATGTTTTATGATAAGTTTGAAAAAGTTCAAAAGTTTGGAAAAAAAATACTATTGGGATTTTATAAAAGACTAAGATTTTTTTTTAAAAAAATTGAGCTTTTTAACAAAATTGAATTGTTTGAAAAAAAATATTTAAAAATATTTTTTTGAGATTGAAAAAAATTAAGAAATTTGAAATGAGTGGATGAAATTTACTAGTGGACATTTTTTGAATGGTTGAAAATAAGAAATTACAGTCATTGAGTTTATCATATTGGTTTATGCATACCCACAAGTTAATTCCGTTGTACCAAAAATGAGTATAATGATGTGTAATTACAAGAATAACTTATAATGATGAGATTGATTAAATTCTATAATTAGGTAATCGTAAAGTTGATCTGAACGGTCAAATATATTTGGAACGTGCTGAATCGGTTATAGAACAAAATTTAGCCCAATCTGACATGAAACGAATTAGATCCGTCCAAAACACTCTTTAAATGGGCACGATTAGTTTGTCTAGATTTAGACAGATTTTGGACAATCTGATCGGTCAAGATTGAATAGTAAATGACTTCAGACGTTTAGATTAAATTTTAGTCAAATCTAACTGTTGGATTGCAAGATATGACCCATCATATTGTTGATCAATTTTGTCTGCCTAATATCTTTCTCATTCGAAATCCGATCAAGATGAGTAGTGACTAGTCAAATCGAAGATATTGATGAGTAGAATAAAGTAATTACTGGATCAAAATTCTAAATTGATCCAAATGTTTTGTTCAAAATTGCATTGGGACTTGCTGACCTCATGAAAATCCAAGAAATGTGCAGTCATTGGACCCTAAACTCTAATTTAGCTATTGAGATTTAGATTTTAAGTCTTGAGATTTGGTATGGCATCATAAAATGATATTTAAGAATAGATGAACGGGATATAATATACATAAAATATTTCAACTTGGTACTCACACGGTTAAAGTAGTGTGCATGGATTGGCTAGTGACCCTGACTAGCCACTAGTTAGTACTGATCGGTGCTCTATGGGCCCTACCATGATGTATGTGTTTCATCCACACCATCCATACATTTTTTCAAATTATTTTATGGTATGAGCCCAAAATTGAGATAGATCCAAATCTAAAGTGGACCACATCATAAGAAATAATGGTAATTTAGTGCCTCACCATTAAAAATTCCAAATTGCTTGTCTCAAGTGTACCATTTCTATGGTTCCACCATAATGTATGTGTTTCATTCACGCCATCATTTTCCCAGATCATTTTATGGTATGAGTCCAAATCTCAAGTAGATCTAAATCTCGATCAGATGGACCCAATCACAAGAAACAATGTTAATTAAATGTCCACCATTAAAAGCTTCTTCGGGGCCATGGAAGTTTTGGATGAAGCTGATATTTGGACTTTTGCCCTATTTAAGAGGTTGGATGTCAAATAAACATTACAGTGGGCCCTATGAGGTTTTTAATAGTGGACATTCAATCACTAATGTTTTCTCGTGGTGTGGTCCATTAGTGGGTGTACGTTACCGCCCCTACCTTGATGTATTTTTTGTATATCCCTGTCCATTTGTTTTTCTATATAAGTTTAGGACGTGATCCAAAATGATAAGAAGATCCAAATCTCAAGTGGACCATACCAACAGAAATTAGAGTGATGAATAATCATTAAAAACATTTTGTGGACCACAAAAGTTATAGATCAAGCTCATCTTTAAATTTTCGCTTCATCCAGACCTTATTTACATTATCAAGAGATTGGATTGCAAATAAGCATTACCAAAACCTTACGATGGGCTCTTTGGAATTTTTAATGGTGTGGCACTCAATCAGAACTCTTTCTAGTGGTATAGTCCACTTGATATTTGGATTTTCAAGATAAGAATGGTTAGAGGTTAGATGATTCTGGCAACGGTTCACATTCAATTGAAAAAGAGGTAATGAGTACCTGTGTATCATCCACCACTCTGCCGGAGTATCAAAATCACTCTTTGTTAATAGTATAACCATCTTTCCTTCTCCCTCTCAAAACCGGAAGCAGATTGCGTATTGAGTAACTCCGCACGCTAGATTGTGGAGTAAACTCTGTGGGGCCCATGGTGATTTACGTATTTTATCCACTCCGTCCATCCATCTTAACAGAAAATTTTAGGTACGGTGCCAAAAAATGAAGCATATCAAAATCTAGAGTGGACCACACCACAAGAAAAGTGTGAACTAAATGTCTACCATTGAAAAATTCTCGGAGGACACAGAAGTTGTGGATCAAGCTGATCTTTATATTTTCCCTTCATCAAGACTTTATTGACATTATCAAGAGCTTGGATTGCAAATAAACATTAAAAAAACCTTACGGTGGGCTCTTTGGAATTTTTAATGGTGGGGCACTCAATCACACTATTTCTAGTGTTATGGTTCACTTGAGATTTGGATCTACATAATTTTTGGAACGCCATCCTAAAATGGGTTGTAGAAACAGATGGACGGCATGGATATAAAAAATATCATCCATGTGGGCCATATGGTGGGGGTAACACCCACTAAGTTGTTCCTGGGGTAACACCTAATTCACGCCCCTTGGAAGCATATTGCGCACTGAGTAACTCCGCACACTAGCGTGCGGAGTAAACTATGTGGGGCCCATGGTGATTTACGTATTTTATCCACTCCTTCCATCCATTTTAGCAGAAAATTTTAGGTATGGTGCCAAAAAATGAAGCATATCAAAATCTAAAGTGGACCACACCACAAGAAATGTGTGAACTAAATGTCTACCATTGAAAAATTTAGGATCGACACAGAAGTTTTGTATCAAGCTGATATTTGTGTTTTCCCTTCATCCATATCCATGTGATCTTATGAACAGGTTGGATGGCAAATAAACATCACTGTAGGGCCTGGGAAGGTTTCAACGGTGGAAATCATTATTCCCATTGCTTCTCGTGGCATGGTCCACTTGAGTTTTGGATATGCTTAAAATTTGGGGTCAACCACTAAAATGAGTTGGAAAAACATATGGACGGAACAGATAAAGCACATACATTCTAGGTGGGCCCAACATAGTTTACACCGAACTTACGGACGGATCAGATACAGCATGCACGCAATCTCTGAAAACCCCCCTCTTCCCCTCTTTCTTCATTCTCTAAACTCTAATCTAGCCATTGAGATTTTGATTTTAAGTCTTAAAATTTGGTATGGCATCATAAAATGATATTTAAGAACATATGAACGGGATAAATATAAATAAAATATATTAACTTGGACTCACACTCTTAAAGTAGTGTGCATGGATTGGCTAGTGACCCTGACTAGCCACTAGTTAGTGATTGATACGCTATGGGCCCTACAATTGTATGTGTTTCATCCACAATGTCCATACATTTTTTTCATATTATTTTATGCTATGAGCCCAAAATTGAGATAGATCCAAATTTAAAGTAAACCACATCACAAGAAATAATGGTATATAATTTAGTGCCTCACCATTAAAAATTCCAAATTGCCAGTCTTACGTGTACCATTTATGTGGTTCCACCATAATGTGTGTTTCATCCATGTCATCCATACATTTTTCTAGATCATTTTATGGTACGAGTCCAAAACTGAGGTAGATCCAAATCTCAGGTGGACCACATCACAGGAAACAATGTTAATTGGACGCCCACCATTAAAAGCTTTGTAGGGGCCATGGAAGTTTTGGATCAAGCTGATATTTGTTTTCCCCCTACATCCAGGTTTGTATGACCTAATCAAGAGGTTGGATGTGAAATAAACATTATAGTGGGCCATAGGAGGTTTTCAATAGTGGACATTCAATCACTATTGATTTCTCATGGTGTGGTCCACCTAAGATTTAGATCTGTCTCATTTTCAAAATCTAGCCTAAAATAATTTTTAATAAATTAATAGATGGCATGGATGAAACAGATACATCATGGTGGAGTCCACAAACACGTGGCAGGGTCATTGGCCAAAAGCCACGTGTGTGGAAAACGCACACCATGTGCGGACGTGAAAAAAGAAAAAAATATAGAAGGGATTTCTCCCTCCCTCTCGTCTCCCTCTCTTAGTTCCCTCACACTCCCTCCCTCCCTCTCACGCTCCCTCTCCTCTCCCTCTTTCGGCTTTCTTTCACAAACCCTTTCAGAAAGGTATGGATTCCCTTTCATTTCTTCTTTTAATCAACACTGCAAGAAAGAGGTCGATCCACTGTTTAGGTTAGCCATTCAATGCTTTGAACGGTGTGGCCCGTCAAGTGAGTGGACGGGCCTGATTTTTGCCCCAGGTTATCTTCATGATGTGGCCCACCATCATCATGGTGGACCCCAAGCATGAATGTGTCCCCAATGCATTCCCCACTTATGATGTTTTCTTGAATTGGAAAATGTAAGAGCATCATGGTTGGGTCCCAATCCTCGGCTCTTCCACGAGACGCGGATTGGGTCCTTCCCCTGAACGGACTCATCTAGACAGGATCTCTGTCGGCCTCACTTTGATGTATGTGTTTTATCCATCCATCCATTTTGGGGGATCAGTTTGTAGTATTTGCCCAAAAAATAGGTAGATCCACCGCCCAATTGGATCACACAGAGGAGTTAACAGATGACAGATCCAATTCGTCCATCAGAGATGCCCTGGCCCGATAGAGAATGGTTTGTGAAAGAAATGTACGGGTGAGAAAAACTTGGATGAAGTATCTTAACCCGTCCATCTGTTTCAAATATATGGGCCCACGTGATGAATGGACCGGATTTATTTTTGGGGCAAGAGTATCTACTGGATCAGGATACCTTTATGTATGGCTGGGATTTCGTGCCTATAACACATGGGTGCGAGATCTAATCCATCCAACAGCGGTGTACTGTTTTCTGTCTGGTCGAAAAGGTTGGCCAACTGATGGATGGTTGGGATTATGCAGCTATCTGCTATACTGGCACATTTGGGAACATGTATATGATCTGTCCTGAATAAATAAGCGGTTTGGAATAAGCGATATGCGTCGTAATGAATGGTTGAGGTAATATCAACGGTCTGGATCATCGAATCACGTGCCTACTTGGACAGAATGGATGTATCTGTTTCCTTAAAAGATAACCTTTTAGTAGCCTTTAAAGATTATCTGTTTCCTGCAACTGAGGGCATTGGAACTTTGGAGATAACATTATATTATTGGGAAGACAACAACGCAGAAGCTATAGAACTTCGACAGCTGGGTTTTTTAGGGTCCACTGTTAGCCTTCATAACCGAAATGTTGAGAACCACTACTCTCAGAAGGCTTGTTATTATTATTTCTAGTTTTTAGTATCCAAAAAACTATGTTATTTGTCATTTGGTTTTCTTACAATCTCTGCAACAGTTGCGGCTAGGGAATATGATGTTGGCTGTCCCTCAACACAATTTTGGTTGTGTTATTTCAGTTTTCACTGTTATCGTGGATAGTAGCTTTGTTTGCTGTGTAGTGATTGCAATTTATGTAGAGGATTTGTTCAACGTGCTTTTAAGAAGTAATTATGCCTAGTAATTTAAAAAATGCTTGTTCAGGAAGGAGTGTTGAACTCTCCTGCAAGTTGAAATATCTTACCAGGTAATTGTATTGGATTTGGTATTAAGTTTCTCTTCTCTGTTGATACTGCATAACGCTGTTTATGTTTTCCCAGCACGATTTAATTAGTGAATGGTTTCTGGATCTGCAGTATACTCCTGCAATTGATATTTGGAGCATAGGTTGCATCTTTGCTGAGGTATTAATAGGGAAGCCGCTATTTTCTGGTAAAAATGTTGTTCACCAATTGAATTTGATGACGGATCTGCTTGGCACACCTTTGTTAGATACCATATCTCGGGTACGACATATTCCTATCCTCAGTGCCAAGTTAGAGAATTGCTTTTCCTCTGATTTGAAAGAAAAAGGGAAAAAAAATTATCTTGTTAGAGAGTGACCTCAGCAATTTATCTCTCTGCTTTTCTGAATCCAGGTCAGGAATGTAAAGGCGAGGAGGTATCTGAGTAGCATGAGGAAGAAGCAGCCTGTGCCCTTTTCACAGAAGTTTCCAAATGCAGATCCATTAGCACTCAAACTGCTGGAAAGACTGTTAGCATTTGATCTAAAGGATCGGCCAACTGCCGAAGAGGTTAGTTTCTGACTAGGATATCATTTTTCTATTAGATTTTAGAAATGCCTAGCTAATTGTTTCTGGATTTGTGTTGTCTGTTGTTTTGGAATCTTTTTCTGTTCTGAAGAATACCAGAGCTTGAGCTCATTTCATGTTTCCTGATCATCGAATCTGATATAGTGAGACATTCTTGTAGAACTTTGATATAAGCCCACACATATGAACCAGGCAGCTCATGTTCATGTGACACATGTGCTAGTACGACCATTGGTATTTGATCCAATCCATTTATTAGAGTGCTACTGTGTAGATAATCTCGCCCAAGAATCAGGTTGGTCCTCTCATCAGGTGGGCAGTAGTTTACAAAGCAAATGATGGCTGAGAATTTGGCTGATTTTTTTTAAACTGTCCAACTACTTTTAGCATCATGCTGAATGGGCCAGGTTTATTTTTGGGTGAGAGCATCTAAATGGTCAGATCCACCTGATGGACGGCTTGGATATTGCACCAGTTGGCCATGCTGTCATATGAGGAGGATATTGCAGTTGATGGCCATGCTGTCATATTAGGAGGATATTGCAGTTGATGGCCATACTGTCATATGATGGTATTGCATCTGTTGGTCCTTCTGTCATATGAATGGAGCATGGAGATGTTATTTTTCTCTCCTGCTTGTATATTGTCTATTGATATTTATCCTTCGTTGGGGATGTTTGTGTTTGTAATACACAGGCATTGGCTGATCCTTATTTCAAGGGCCTGGCCAAAGTGGAGAGAGAACCATCTTGTTAACCGATCTCTAAGATTGAGTTTGAGTTTGAGCGGCGTAGGGTGACAAAAGAAGACATTAGGGAACTTATATTCCGAGAAATACTAGAGTACCATCCTCAGCTGCTTAAGGACTACCTCAATGGAACTGAAAGGACAAACTTCCTCTATCCAAGGTTTTATTACTGCCTGCTTGGTTTTCATATTTCGCATGATGTCGCTGAATGATGTTTTCTTTTCTATTGTTAGATTCATTTTTTGTCTATTGTTCCTTTGCAGTGCCATTGATCAATTTCGAAAGCAGTTTGCTCATCTCAAGGAAAATGGTGGTAAAAGTGGGCCAGTGATTCCATTGGTGAGGAAGCATGTTTCTCTCCCAAGGTAAATCCTGTTGAGCTTTTTCTTTTTGTATTGGACCATCCAAGATTTTTGACGTTTGTGCGGAGGGGAATTGTTTCTAGCCACATGTATTGGTCAATTTAAATGAAGTGCGGACAAGGTGATGTCAAAGTGTTCTTTTGACTTTGATTGATGGGTTCTCTCAAGGATTTCCTTATTCAAGTTTTCAAGGCCAATGCCAACTTTCTTGTTTATTATGAATATGATTTTTCTTTTGTTATATATCCATGATGAGTCCTTTACTGTACAGAAAAATGAAATAAAATATTAAAAGCCATCAACAGATACAGATTGCCCGATACATACTGAGGATTATATTGCCTCCAACCACCCTAAACCTGCAATACCTTCTTGCATAGGTTAATGCAGACATGGCAGACATGGAGCTGAGCGCATACATTTTATACATGCATGCTCATACCCCGAAGAGGCTGATTGCCATGCAGCTTGTTGAATTTTTCAGTTTCCCTTCCCGTCCTTTAGTTTGTCAAATGTTATGGGTTGATTCCCATACACTGTTGGTTAATTTGAATTAAAGGTTGTGCTATGCCACCAACGGGCTGTAGCATGCCTTTAAACAAGCTTCTTCCATTGATTTGCTCAAATCTTTTATCATCGTTCAATTACTGATTGGCTATTTTATTTGTAGATCTACAGTTGTCCATTCAAATACAATCCCCCCAAGAGAACAGCCAATTTTCGCTTCATGCAAAGATCGGCAAGTCCCAGAAGAGTCATGCAAGAACTCTAGGGACACAGATGCAGTGGCTGGTCATCCACCGAGAACTTCACAAGCACCACAGTGGATCCCACTGGGTATGTATGATTCCCCTTTTTGAAGAATATTTCCACTTTTTCTGTTCTAAAGGAAAATGAAATATCAGGTCCTGACTCTTTAAGTGCAAGATTCTTTAGAATGTAAGTTTGCTGAAGTGTAAATTCCATAAATGTGGGGTTTGTAGTTCAATTATCTGGACCGCTGATTTGATGGGGCTGACCCTGAAAGAGTCTGCAAGATTGGAAGATTTTAACACTTCAATCTTTGGTACATATTATTCAGCCGAATTTGCACTGTTGCTGTATTTTTCCAGCCACTGCCTATTTCTAGGCACTGATTTAAGGGCTACGATCCTTTAACCTGGGAGATTCTTTTGCTCCTCCCCTGATCAACTTTGGACTCTTGGAGCTGTCGATCGGTGATTGAAGAAAAACCCAAGAATAAGGTGACTATACATGGTTCATTGAATTAGTGGATTGGATTAAAGATTTATTGAAGTGCTTGATTATTTATTTATTTATTTCTTAAGATTTAGGATTTTGATTTGTTTTGTAGTTGATTACACTCAAAATCAAGCTAGAACGGATGAACGATGAGAATCGAAAGCTGAGAAGCATGTTGGATGAGATAACGAACAACTACGGCACTCTACAGAATCAGATAATTTCTGCGATGCAGCAACGAGCGGGCAGGATTGAGCAAGAACATGTCATTTTTATTGATAGATTAGTGAGAGATTAGATTAGGTTTGTGGTCCTGATTGCATGAACATGGTCCTTGATGGAATTGTCGTGAACTTTTAGGTGCAACCTTGAAAAAATAGAGACTTTTCTTAGTAAGAATAAACAGAAGCCTGATTTCTTTGAATTGAAAAACTGTGCTTTTGGATCCATTTCAAACCGTAGATTCTTTTCAGACTTTCACGGCCCTTGATTAGTGGCTTTTATGCAGGAAAACATGTGGCCATGTGCATCTCTCCAACCATAGGAGCCGACGGATTAACTGTGTTCAAAATTTGAAATGGTACAATCGAAGTTTTTAATCGTACGTAACTTTTTACTTGGATAAATGTGTAAATATGTCTATTATCTAACTTTGTCAATTGAAAGTGTGTTTGGATGCACTATCCAATTAAATTGCAAATTATTATTAGTTCAATAAAGTGGAAAAAAACCCAATTGTATTTTCCATCTAACATGCTCATGCATAACTGTTTTGATTCATGGTTGCTTATACAGGCTCCATATAAAAGATGGCTGAAAATGAGGACGTTCAGCCATGGGTTTTCTTTTTCTTTTCTTAGCTTAGCTTATATTGTTGTATTTTCAAGTTACCAGGTGTCATGTACTCCTTTCATATAGCTCATGTATATGATATTAAGAATATTCCCTGCAATATCAGGTGTTGTGTGGCTAATTTGTTCCGACTAGATATGTCAATAAACTTTGTACCACTAAAAGTGATCTGTTTTGCTCAATTGCAAATAATAGCTGCTTGTACAGGTTGTGTTTCAAACTACCATTAAACAAGAAAATGAAGCCTTCAACCAACTAGGAAGTGATAAGCCTTTGATGATGGGATTGTACTTGTATATTGTGTTAGTAAATGTTGTAGTTTTCTAAATTATTTATGAATTACAGATTTACAGGATGTATTGGGGCACAACCCTCATTAAATCAGGTTATTTTTTTTTTTCACAGAGACATAAATTCAATTGGTTGATGGTATATTGTAAGTTGATTCTACTCTTTGGTACATGTGGAGAATGTGGTTGTGGATTGTTTGTACTTGAGGAGGATTGTGGGTGTGGAGGATTGTGGTTGCGGAGGATTGTGGTTGCGGAGGAGGATTGTGGTTGTGGGGGTTTGTAGTTGTGGAGGATTGTGTTAGTTATGTGATTGTGGTTGTATTGTGTTGGTTATGTAATGTGACTGTGGAGGATTGTGGATGTATTGTGTTATGTATGTGGAGGATTGTACTTGTACATTGTGTAAGTAAATGTTGTAGTTTTCTAAATTATTTACAAATTACAGAGTTTACAGGATCTATTGGGGCACAACCCCTACCAAAATACAGGTTAATTTTTTTTTTCCCATGCAAACAAAAATTCGACGGTCTAGGACCGTCGAAATTTCCAATAATTTTTCCCAGAACGGCGGCTTAGGACCGCTGAAATTTCCTATAAATTTTACCCAGTACGGCGGCTTACGAATTTATTTCTCGACTGTCCCGGATCGTCTCCTATAATTTTTTCCCAGAAACGGCGGGTTAGGACCGTCGAATTTTAGCCGTCGAAATATTCTCTGATATTCGAACAGCAGACGACTGTTATAGACCGTCGAATTCTTTTCGACGGTTCAGAACCGGCCGATTATGCACATACAAGTTCGGATATGGACCGTCGAAATTTTTCGAGCGTCGCGGACCGTCGAAATATTTCGAGCTGTCATGGACCGTCGAATATTAACCGACAGGTAAGAACCGTCGAATTTTAACCGACGGACCGTCGAATATTAACCGACGGTTATGGACCGTCGAATTGTTTTCTACACTGGCTGATCTACGACGGTTTTTTTTCGACGGCGTGGACCGTCGAATTTTCGAAAATTCGATGGTTTTGGACCGTCGAATTTAGCGCTTTTTCACATAGTGGGAGGCGTAATCGCACCCTAAAGGATATGGTGCGATCTATGATTAGTAATTCTACATTGCCAGAATCTTTGTGGAGTGATGCGTTGAAAACGGCTATGCATATCCTTAATAGGGTCCCAAGTAAGGCTGTAATGAAAACTCCATATGAATTGTGGACATGACGAAAGCCTAGTCTACGATATTTTCATATATGGGGTTGTCTTGCAGAAGCCAAACCATATAACCCGCATAAAAGAAAACTTGACCCTAGAATTGTTAGTTGCTTTTTTATTGGATACGCAGAAAGATTAAAAGGATTCAGATTTTATTGTCTATCATATTCCATGAGAGTCATTGAGACTGGGAATGCTAGGTTTATTGAGAACACTGAAGATAGTGGGAGCACAAATTTAAGAGATATTGTATTTGAGGAAGAGCGGATTGTGATTCCCACCACAATCATTCAGATCAGTAGCATGGTTGTTCGTCCAGCAGAGGACCCTGAGATCCATATGGACGACTATGTACAAACTCAAATACAACCCATTGATGAGGAGATGGAAAATTCAATTCAAAATAATGAGCCATTAAGACGATCACGTAGAGAGAGAAGATCTGCAATACCAGACGATTACATCATCTATTTGCAGGAGCATGAATTTGACATTGGGATTGAAAAGGATCTTGTATCCCTTTCACAGGTCGAACAAAGTGCAAATTATTCTCATAGGTTCGATGCCATGAAGGATGAATTGAAATACATGAAGGACAACAAAGTTTGGGACCTTGTTGAATTGCCTGAAGGGATTAGGCCGATTGGTTGCAAATGGGTATTTAAAACCAAACGGGACTCTAAGGGCAATATCAAAAGGTATAAAGTCAGGCTAGTTGCAAAGGGTTTCACTCAGCGTGAGGGCATTAACTTTAAGGAGACTTTCTCACCTGTATCCAAAAAAGACTCATTTAGGATTATTATGGCTCTTGTGGCTCATATGGATCTAGAGCTACATCAAATGGACGTGAAAATTGCGTTTCTCAATGGAGATCTAGTGGAGAACGTATATATGTTGCAGTCAGAAGGTTTTAAATCCAAAGGCTCAGAACATCTGGTCTGCAAACTTAAGAAGTCCATTTATGGGTTGAAACATGCATCACGACAGTGATACCTAAAGTTTCATGAAGTTGTTTCCTCATATGATTTCATTGAAAACATTGCGAATGAGTGCATATATGTGAAAATCAGTGGGAGTAAATTTATCATTTTGGTCTTGTATGTTGACGACATTTTATTGGCCAGTAGTGATATTGGATTGTTGCGTGAGACTAAGAAATTTCTATCTCAAAATTTTAAGATGAAAGATCATGGTGATGCCTTCTTTGTCATCGGCATTCAGATTAGCCGGGACAGATCACGTAGATTACTTAGCCTGTCGCAGAGGACCTATAGTGATAGGGTTCTCGAAAGGTTTGGCATGCAAGGTTGTGCTCCTGGCCAAGCACCTATTGTAAAAGGTGACAAGTTTGGTCAATTTTAGTGTCCTAAGAATGACCTAGAAAAGGACAAGATGAAAGCTATTCCGTATGCGTCAACAGTATGGAGCATCATATATGCTCAGGTCTGTACGCGTCAGATATTGCTTTTGTGGTTGGAATGTTGGGCAGGTACCTTAGCAATCCAGGAATGAATCATTGGATAGCTATAAAGAAAGTGTTGCGCTACCTGCAAAGGACAAATGACTTCGAACTCACATACAGGAGATCCGACCATTTGGAGTTGGTAGGATATACAGATGCAGATTTTGCTGGTTGTCTCAACAGCAAGAAGTCCACCTCGGGCTATGTATTCATGATGGTTGGTGGAGCCGTATCATGGAAGAGCGTGAAACAGTCGATTACAGCATTATCTACCATGGAAGCTGAGTATGTAGCTTGTTATGAAGCCACGAATGAGGTGGTCTGGCTTCAATGTTTTTTCTCTGATTTACGGGTTGTGCAGTTGATCCCGAAACCATTGAAGATCTATTGTGATAGTTCAGCTGCAGTTAACTTCTCCAACAACAACAAGCATTCATCGAGGTCAAAGCACATTGACATCAAATACCTTGTTGTGAAGGAGAGAGTTCAGAATCGTCAAGTGTCTATGGAACTCATCGGCACAAGGCAGATGATAGCGGATCCTCTCACTAAAGGCCTTCCTATCACGCTCTTTAAGGAGCATGTGACGTCTATGGGAGTTGTTGATCCTAAGGATGTATTTTAGTAGTGAGAGTTTTCATATATGATCCGATTATGTCCAGACATTTTTTAGAGATATCTTTTATGTATTGATGATTCAATTTTTTAGTTTATATCTTACTTCTCCTTCAGTGTGCACATTTAGTTTTGAGTAAGCAAGACTTTGGTTTGTGTCTTGGAGACATGTTCAGTAGGACCACTTAACGATAAACACGTATGATCATATAAGACGTGTAATCTTCATACCACACCCCATATCATTGATTCATGTCGTTAAGGCTATTGGTATCTGTGATTGTGATTTGTCACACTTCGAAACTATTAAATGTTGTGTTGACTACCACAATTCAATATCAGTGGTTTTGATGAACCGGATCTAACAAGCGTTGCTCATAATTATCCAACGGTATTGTTTTGAAATCAGTAGGGCGCCCATTAGGAATTTTTTGAAACAAATACGTTTTATAAAATTATTTTTCACAAAATAAAATAAAATGTTTTGTTTTCTTCCAGAGATCAATGTAGCCCAAGTGGGAGAATGTAAGACTCCATTAGGTGGGCCACACATGATCATCGGTTTAGCTCATGACCGTTGGATTATTCAGATTGAGCGATTCAGTGGGCCCCACTATAGTTGTGATTATTACAAATAGGTTTGAGGCGGGACGCTTGAACCGTGTTCCCCATATGTGGTTATTAAGCCATATTTGAAAACGTACGGTGTGGAGACCCTAAAGGAGAGAAGTGTGATGGGTAAGCTTCTCTGTCCTTCTTTCCTATAAATATATGTCTTGGTCCCCTCACCAACACATAAGAGAAAACCATAGTCCCATTGAGTGGTTCTCCTAAAGGTGTAAGGTGCGGAAGACCAAGAGTTCTTCTCGACAACACGACAGCATCGGGAATGTCTTCCCAATCAGGTACACCTTTGAGATTATAGTATGTGATCTCCATTGTTGATGCATAGACGATCCGATTATTTCGCATTATGTTTAAGTTTCACAGCTGATATTTGTGTTTTGGCTGTACCCAAACCCCATGTGGCCATACCCATAGGTTGGGTGTCAAAGAAACATCCTGGTGGGCCCCATAGAAAATTTAAGGATGGGGATTATACCTCACTATTTTATGCGCTACATTCCACTTGAACTTTGGATCTGCCTCATATCTGGGCCCGGGCCCTGAAGTGGGCTAAAAAGTTGGATGGACAGTGTGTTTCCAACACACGTGCCATAGTGAGCCCAAGGAAGGTTTCAAGGGGAGGTGCTCAATGACCACGGTTTTCAGTGGTGTGGCCCACTTTCGGCCTTGGGTCTGCCACGACTTGAGGCCCAAGCCCTGAAATGATTTGGAAAAAAATGGATGGACAGTGGTGATGAGACAAATAAATCGGGTGGGTCCGCTGTTGGATGGTTCGCATCAAAGGTTGGCCCCACATGATAGAGAGTGGATGTAAGGGGACCAAGCATACTTGAATGATGGAGAGTGGATGTAAAGGGGATCAAGCATACTTGAGGGATAAATACCTATGATGTTGGAAACCAAACATACTTATCTACTTACCAGTTGATAAGTATGTTGTTTACCAAACATACTTATCTACTTAGTAAGTAGAAATCAAGGTAAGTAGCTTATCTTAAGTAACTTACAATCCAAACGGGCCCTTAATGAACGGATTGAATTAAGTATCCAGAACAAGATGGGTCCCATACATTTAAGCAAGCGAACGAGAAAGATGAGGAAATAGTAAAGGTAAATAATGAAAATTGAATCACCCGTTGCCTATTTCTTGTAAAGGATATCCCACAAGTGAGCCAACAGTCATATCCCCAGTGAGCCAACAGTCATATCCCCATGAACCTAAGGTTAGTTGGCTAAATGTTTTTCTCTAAAAAACAGGTTCTACAAAAATCAAGATGCCTTTTATTCTAAAATTTATTTTTCAATCCCTCCATCAGGTGGGTCCCTTTTCCAAGATTCATTGGCCCAAAAACCAAGCTATTTCACTTTTAAGTGGGCTGCAGTAGCTCACGTGAGGAAGGGATGGCTGGAAACCCACCAACAGTACGTAATATCAGGTTGGGTGGTGGATAGCTCACCACCCATCTGAGGTGGTGAAATGATGTTGTGAGATTTGATCAGTGGAGCTGTACACTGTCAGAGTATACTCGTAGGCGGACTATGGATGCTCATGTAATTTCCCTTCTTGATATTGAATCTTGTCTTTGCTCATTACCAGCCGTCGTTGTATTTTCATTCAGATTGCCTACTTGCTGGCCATTAATTGAAGGGTTGGGATTTTCCCACGTGGGAGACTTTTGGTGCATTAGTTTTTATAGGCCAGTAATGGTGTCATTGATAGGCTGTTATGGGCTCAGCTGAGGTCTGGGCAAGCCGAGCTTGCAAAGTAAGACCTAGGCCCGTACCCTGCCCAGCCCGTGATGGGCCAAAAGAAACAGGCCCAGAGCTAGTGAGATTATACATTGTCGCCCAATCCTGTCCATCCATCACCGTGCAGTATCTGGGCTGTTCTTTCAGTGTGTGCCCCAGCAGGCTCGAGATATTACAAAAATGCCTTTGAAACTCAAGATGGGTTGGGCTGATAGGCTCTTAGACAAAGAACTAGCCCTTAAATTTTAGTACTGACGGCATAGCCCAATCGGCGAGCCCGGGCCATTGACGACAGTGCTCGCTGGCGCTCTGAAGGAAGCGGTTTAGCTGTTACCTGGGTAACAGCTTAGTGAGTGTTACCCTTACTGTGTGGGGCCCACCTTGATGTATTTTATGTATATCCATGCCGTCCATATGTTTATACATCTCATTTTAAGACGCCCCAAATCTTAAGAAGATCCAAATCTCAAGTGGACCATATAACTAGAAACTAGAAACAGTGATGAATGACCATAAAAAAACTTTGTGGGCTACTAATTTTTTTTTTATGAAGCTGATCTTTTTGTATTTTCACTTCATAAAGATCTTATTAACATTAGAAACAGTTTGGATTGAAAATAAACATTACGAAAATCTTACAATGGGATCTTTGGAATTTTTAATGGTGAGGCACTTAATCACCACTGTTTCCTTGGTGTGGTCCACCTGAGATTAGATCTAGATAATTTTTGGGTTACTGCCCTAAAATGGTCTGGATAAACGGATGGACGGAGTGGATATACAAAAAATCATTAAGGTGGGCCCCACGGTAAGGGTAACACCCAGTAAGATGTTATGCGGGTAACACCTGATCCGCTCCCCTCGGCAACTAGGAAGGGAAAATTTCGAAGAAGGGTACATGTAGAGACATGAAACATACAAGATGCAGGGAGTGGATTAGGTACTACTAGAGCCTGTCCCCAGCTCAGGACAGGCCCTACGTGGCACGTACATGTCACATTTGTATTGGTGTAGGGCACTTTGTTAGAGGTGACCTACCACGTCAGCAAGCCTGACACAATCATGTCATGCCTCCTCTCCCCCAATGCCCACACGCCACGTACTAGCTTGTTGGAGCTCGGGACAAGCTCTAGTAGTACCTAAACTGCGCTCCACGATACATGTATGGAGTAAATCGTCCTTATTTACAGGTGGCATGTACCTCAAATCCCAACCAAATAGTGGGACTCATTTTAGATTGCCAATGTACTAAAAATTAGATTGATCGGTGTAGGTAGCTAGGGCGGGTGAGATCGAGCACTGTCTCTTTTATAGGGATGACTGATCCGATCTACTAAGACTCTTCAACCAGTCTTCGTTGAATCCACAATGGAAGATCTCAAATCCACAAAGAAGAATAGAGAAAATTGAAGTTTTTCTAAGAAAAGAATAATGTTATTTAATAATTATCCTGAAAACGAATTAAACAAGTATTTATAGTAAAACTAAATCCTAGAATCATAACCTAGATGTCCTAATTATAAAAGGAAAGAAAACAAAACAAAAACGGAAACAAATAGATTAAAATAGAAAGTTCACGCTAGTGCCGACCAGTTGGCTAGGGGTCTCCAACTGGTATGAAATGGATCTCTGCTGTCTAGAGAGTTCAGCCCCCTCAGGTTGTTAATTCGACTAGTCGTTTAGATTGACTGTTAGGCTCTGAGTTTCATCCTGTTTACTGGCCTTTAGTTCCTTCTTTGAGGTTTTCCTTGGGCTCCTTTAGGCCCACTCTCGAGTACTTCTCTTGGCTCTATTCCTTTCTTGATTAGTAGGTCGCCTCACTACATCATTGATTAATCAATGGACATTTTTTGTTGTTGTTGAATTTGGACCATTTGATACTTTCGTTTTGGCCGTTGATTACATGTCCACCGATTGACCAATAACAATGTAACCTTTGGTTTATAGTCCATCCACCGTTGGTCCGTCCACGTGTACATGGGGAAGCTCGCGAGTGTCCTAGCCAGGGGGCTTGCCAAAGTATGGTAAAATTCTGCTGTTTCACTGTATATATTCGCATGCTTCCAATGTTGTAACCTGTAACGGTCATTGAATTGAACTTTTTAACCATTCATTTGATAGCCACTTATCAAATGGATGGCTAGGATTGCTTGATTACTGTTATTTTTGAGATACACCTCGTTTACAATAGGTACACGGACAGGACATGTTTTTTTGGTTAGTCATGCAAGGCACCCACCTTGTTAGCTGCGCAGCGGACCCACACGATCACATGATGCACCCACCCACCATTAGGGTTAGTGTGTCTCCTTAGCATTTCGAACCTGAAACCTGCTGTTGAAACACGTAGGTGTCTTCCAGCTGGGCTAGCAGGAGAGACACAGGAGAGGACTTAGCTGCGACCTGGATCTAGTGATGTGGGTGGGACCCCGAGTTGGGGGCTCACCTCGATAAATGCATTGTATATCTATGCTGCCCATCCGTTTTCCAGATCATTTTATGGCATGAGGTAGAAAAATGAAGTAGATCCAAATCACGGGTGGACCACACTACAAGAAACAACTAAAGACTTTTTGTGGGCCAGGAGGTTTTGTATCAAGTTGATATTTGTGTTTTCTCTTCATCCAGGTCTCTGTGACCTTATCAACAGGTTGGATGGCAAATAAACATTATGGTGGATTGACCACATAAAGTTTGTAATTGTTGGCGTTCAATGGCCACTCCCTCCTTTGATGTGGTCCACCTGACATTTGTATCTGCTTCAGTTTTGGAATCATGCCCTAAAATGGGTTGACAAAGCAGATGGACAGCATAGATATACAATGCATACATTGAGGTGGCCCAAGGTGAGGGTCCCAACTACATTGTTGGATCATGGCCTGAAAGTACCATGATGTTAGCTGCATTGGTGTTTGAACTAGTGGACTGATATTTTATATGATGTATCAATCTTGGTAGATGTAGCATACGTGTAAACTCTTAAAATGATAGATTCTGCCTTGGAAGGGCCATGTACCCCAAAACCATATCAAATAGACAACCCTAGCCATTCTTTAGAATGGGTTTTTAAGAAATCAAACAAACTTCCAATAAACCTAGGGTTAGTGAAATTTATCTTGACCCGCCAACCCAAACCGGACCTGACCCGAAGAGTCCGGGTTTGGTTCAACCATCTTCAATAGAGGTTGTGTTCTGGTTGTATTTTGTCTACTTGAAATTAAATGGATGGAGTTTAGGTTTGTTAGGTTGGATTCGACAGGTCATAAATATGGCCCGCTTCTTGTCTCACTAAATTTAACTGTATGTGTATATAATATAATGCGAGTTTAAAAAATCCTACACTTAGTAATTATAGTTGTAATTTGATTTTATATTAATTTAAAGCTTTTAATATTTTTGTAGTTTTCTATAAAATGATAATATTTTATATTTTAAATTTATTTATTTATTTATATTTTTAATTAAATGGGTCAGAGGTGTTGAGTTGGCTTGACTCATTTATAGATGAGTTAGGTTGAGATTTTCAATGAGTTAGGTTTGAGTTGGACCCATCCTCATTATGACTCAACCCATTGCCACCCTTAATTATGCCGTTGCTTGTTGATTGGTAGAGTCGGATATTGGTTTTTTCACTTTTTTCATACTAAGGGGTGGAGGTGTAAACGAGCCGAATCAAGCTTTGCCAAGCTCGGTTCAGCTCAACCAACAAAGTGGTTGGGCTCGAGCTTGGCCCGACTTGGTCATCGATCCCAACTAGGTAGCTCGGCTTGGTTTGGACAAGCTTTCAAGCCAAGCTTGAGCTTTTGGACATGGAGGGTTGAGGGGGCAGCTGGGCCGGTTTGGTCATCTGGGGATTGGGTGTTTGCTAGCTGGGAGACAAGGGGGGGGGGGGGGGGGGGGGGGGGGGGGGGGGGGGAGAGAGAGAGAGAGAGAGAGAGAGAGAGAGAGAGAGCTGAGTAGGTTAGGCCGGGCGTTGGTTGGCTGGGCGAGATCAGAGATGAGAGAGAGAGAGAGAGAGAGAGAGAGAGAGAGAGAGGAGGTGAGATGAGAGAGATCAGAAATGACTGAGAAAGAGTGGAAGCCGGACGGGGTCACTGGTCAGGTCGGGCAAGGGCGAGTTGACGACTAGGGTTTGAGGGGGGGCGGGCCAGGGTGCTCGATTATATATATATATATATGAGGCACTCTCAAGTCCAACCGGTTGGACCACAATTTGCAGTCCACCCAGTGGATTGCTTCCAACCTGTTAGGTGCTTTTGAAATCCAATCCTCCTAATAAGTTGGCCCCACCACAAGGAACAATTCATACAAAAATCAGCTGCATCCACTAACCCAGCGTACCACACTTGTATTTTGCTATTAATCAATGGCTGTACACTGTTTTCTATATTGTAGCTCACTTAATGATTGGATAGGGCTGATTTTTGCACTAGGGAATCCTCGTGGTGGGGCCAACCTAATAGGACTGATTGGATTTCACAAGCACTTAACTGGTTGGAAGAAATCTAATGGGTGGACTGCAAATTGTGGTCCAACCGGTTGGACTTGAGAGTGACTCTCTCTCTCTCTCTCTCTCTCTCTCTCTCTCTATATATATATATATATATATATATATATATATATATAAACAAACCAAGCCTATCCGTGCTTGATTTCGAGCCGAGCTGAATTGAGCTCAAGCCAAGCTTGAGCTTGGCTTGAATTTTCAACGAGCCCGTAAAATAGGCTCGGCTTGGCTTGATCCACCCTACGAACCGAGTCGAGCGAGCTTTTCGAGCTAGCTCAATTTGTGTACAACTCTACTAAGGGGTCATTGGGCATCTCTTTGCTTATTAAAAAAAAAAAACAAAGCTCTTATTTAAAAAATAGACTGTTTGGTAGAGCTCTAATTTAGAGCTTATTTTTTAAAAAACTAGTGAAAAAGCTCTTCAATAATAAGTGATGGAGATATCACTTTTTCTTTAAGAGCTTATTTGGCTTAAGCGGGTAGACATACTTGGTTAATTTTTTTAACGAGTTTGTCCTTAAACTATTTTAAGTAATTCCCATCTTGCCCTCTCCTCCTCTTTACAATCTCTATAAGGTGGGTCACATAATGCACGGTCACATCAATGTTGGGCCCCGCATGATGGAAGACCCACATCGAAGGTGGGACTTACATGATGGATGGTGGACATTGAAGGTGGGACTACATGATGGAACCTTGACATTAAAGGTGGGTCCACATGATGAATGACCCATATTGAAGGTTGGGCCTCACATGATGGACGGTTCACAACAAAGGTAGGACCCACATGATGGATGACTCATATTAAAATGTGGCTCCTCATGATGGATGGACTACTCACATCAAGTGGGCCCCACATGATGGATGATGAACATCAAAGGTGGGACCCACATGATGGATGATGGACATCAAAGGTGGCCCCACATGATGAAAGACCCATATTGAAGTGTGGCCTAACAAGATGGACCATCCATGTTAAGGACGCCCCACTTGATGGACGGTCCACATCAAAGCTAGGATCTACATGATGGATGATGGACATCAAAGGTGGGCCCACATGATGAACAACCCGCTTAAGGTTGAGTCCTACATGATGAATGGTTCACATCAAGGTGCCCCACATAATGCACAGGGTGAGCCTCACATGATAAATGTCCCACATTAAAATCTGGCCCCTCATGATGGACTATCCACATTAAGTGGGCCTCACCTAATTGATGGTCCACATCTAAGGTCTTGCATGATGGAGGGCCCATATCAAAAGTGACCCAACATGATAGATGATCCGCATAGAATGTGCGCTTCACACAATGGAAATGGACATTAAAAGTGGGCCCCATGTGATGGACAACCCACTTAGAAGGTGGGCCCACACGATGGACACATCAAACTGTGGATTCCAAATCATTAGTAGTGGACACTGAGTGCCTCTACATAAAGGAAAATAAGTACTGATAGTGGAGTACTCCACATGATGGACGACCTACATCATGGTGGGCTCCATATAATGGACAATCCACATCAAAGGTCAACTAAAACCACCGTCTAAATGGCTCTTATAACGGAAGTTGTTGTAATCTTTATAAATGACATCAACTACCCTTGAAAAAAGCTGGCATCAACTACCCTTGAGAAAAGCTCTTATTCAAACATTTGATAAAACATGCTTATTTAAAATAAGAGTTTTTTTTTATAGTTTTAAAAATATGATTTACCAAATAAGCTTATTTAAAACAAGAGCTAGAATAAAAAAAGCTTATTAAAATAGCTCTTATTTAAAAAACTCTTAATAAATTAGAGTAGAGATGCCAAACGTGCCTTAAAAGTGTAAGAAAGAAGCAAACATGTGGCAGGAGCGACGGCCTTACCATGTTGGTCCTGGCCTTTAGTCTCCACAGCCCTGGCCCTATTAGGCTGAAAAGGCTCTGGCATCCATGGGTACCGGCCTTGTGAGGAAAAGATTTACATGATCAAAATTTGAAATAAGCTAATTTATGAATTTATGTCGCTACCATCTACCATGGCGAGTCACATTAAATAGAATCATCTGGGTAGTTGAAACATAGTACAGGTCCAACTCATCTTAGGTTATGCATGTACGGAGAATGAAAACTGCTTATGGGTGTCTTTAAATTATCCAGTCCTTTTGTACAATGAGTCACTTGGTGAATGGACTGGCTGATTTCTCATTCGCCCATGCCGGCCCATCCCAGGCCTAGATTTCAAGCCTGAGCCTAAATGTTGATCCACATTGAGGAGCCCAAGCCGTCATCATATAGTGTTGGGTTATTAGGCCGGGCTGCGAGGCCCATTTCAATTCCTCAACGTTTTAAACATGCGGATTGTGTACCTAGTGTGTAAGTGCAGACAACTCACAAAGAGATCTATTACGTCATTTTAAAAATGAAGTAGATTTAAAATTCAAACGGATCACAAAATTAAAAAAAAGTAGGGATGAGTCTGATAAAATTATTATTGGTGCCCTCGAATCTCCCTTTTTGAAGTCTTTTTAAGTGAAAAGCATGAACCGTACCTTTGTCGTTCTTCAATACAAGTGGCAGACCGTGTCAACAGACCCTCTGTGGTCCTTGTGTCACCTTCTTTGCTGGAGTCTTTTCCAGTGAAAAGCATGGACGCGGATTAGCTACTGATAGGTTGAGTAGCGATCTAGCTACTGAAGTGACGTCACCAACTTCTGTGGGCCCCACCATGATGTATGTGTTTTATCCACACCGTCCATCCATTTGGAGAGTTCATTTTAGGGTACGAGGTAAAGAATGAGACAGATCCAAAGCTCAAACGGACCCCACCAAAGAAAACAGTGGGGACAGTGACACGACCGTTAAAACCTTTCTAAGGCCCACCATGATGTTTATTTGAGATCTAAACTGTTCATAACATCACACAGACATGGAAGAAGGGAAAACACAAATATCAGCTTGATCGAAAACTTCTGTGTCCCCAAGAAGATTTTAATGGTAGGAGATCAAGCCCCACTGTTTTCTTTGGTGGGGTCCACTTGAGCTTTGGATTTGTCTCATTCTTTATTTCGTGCCCTAAAATGAACTCTCCAAGTGGATGGACGGTGTGGATAAAACACATACATCATAGTGGGGCCCACAGAAGTTGGTGACGTCACTTCAGTAGCTAGATCATTACTCAACCTGTAAGTAGCTAATCCGCGTTGAACCGTACCCTTGTCATTCTTCAATGCAAGTGGAAGACCGTGTCAGCAGACTGTTTGTGGCTATTCTTTAAATTGAGAGATGTCTATTATGGTACAGGACCTAATTTGAGAGATGATGTTTTGAGGTGTGTAACATGGCCACGTCATCATAAAATAGATGAGGTACCCTGGAACACGAACTTCTTCGCCCATCTCATAAATGTAAGGGTCTGGCCTGTTTGGTTTTTCAACTACTGGTGTAATTATGTGTAAATAAGTTAGTTACTCTTGTAATTACGCAACCCCAATAATTGAGGTTGTTAGCTAGCTTGTTTGGCGATTTCCGTATCTAAAACCGAGGTGGGAAACAAGGAGTTTGTGGGGCCACCGTGATGTATATATCTTATCCATGCCGTCCTTCATTTTCCCCAGCTCATTTTAGGCATGAGGCTAGAAATGAAGCAGATCTTAGGCTCCGGTGGACTACACCATAGGTAACAGTGGGACCCCAATGCTTATCATTGAAAACATTTTAGGAGCAACGGAAGTTTTGGATCAAGCTGATATCTTTGTTTTACCTTAATCCATGTTGTACGACCTTATCAACAGGTTTTGGATGGCAAATAAACAACACTGTGGGCCCTATGGAGGTTTCAGCTTTTGAAGGTTGACGCTTCCAAGACCATTTTTGCTCGTGGTGTGGTCCACTACTTGAACTTTGGACCAGCCTTAAATTTGATCTCATGCCTTAAAATGAGCTGATAAAAGACACATACAATAAAATTGGACTTTTTTTTTTTTTTATTCTCTATACACATGCACTCACACTCCACTTGCCCTCGCACACTGTTGGAATCGGGTGACTCAAATCTATGCTGGATAGGGCTGTCGGTTGATCGAGCAGGGTAGTCGGTCGACCGACCACCGCGGATTTTGCACGGTGAACTCTCTGGATGTTTTTGTGTGGTTTCGGGTGACTGAACCCGTGACATCGAGCGACCGACCGTATGTCGGTTGTGTGATAGGTTTGCAGTTTTGCGTAAGATGTTTCTATTTTCGATTATAGCTTATATAAGCGGCTAGGGATTAGAGAAATTTTCATTGGGGCCGGGTATCCTAGAGGAATTGAGAGAGTTCTAGGGCATGAGAAAGAGCTTGGAGAGCTTGGGTTTCTGTTGTAGAGGCTTGATCTGGGTGAGTATTCTTCTGTAATCTTTTGTAACTTTGATTTTAGAATGGATTTGCTTTGTGCCATGTTTTTTTTTTTTTTTTTTTTTTTTTTAAATTTATCCATGAGGGGTTTTTCCATGTAAAAATCAGATTACCTTCTCGTGTGTGTTGATTTGCTTGATATTATGGTTTATTTCGTTTGATTTCTCGCTTCTGTTGTGGGCCAATTTTCCCAACAAATGCTATCATAGCGAACATTGGGAGGCTGACAAAATATGAGACAAGATTTTAATGGCGTCTGGCATGAGATTCGACATAAAGAAGTATTTTTGTAAAAGAAAAATATGAAAGGCGACCTAAGACTATGATAGAAGAAGAGTGGAAGAAGATGGACCAGTAAGTCAATATCTCAATCAGATTCATCGGCTACGATCAGGTTTATAAAGTAACAAAGGGGGCACTCATGATGATGAATGCACGAAAGTGTGACCATCTTTATAAGTTGATCGGGAGTACTTCTCACAGTGGAACTACAATGGTTGTAGTGGAATCCACGGTTACTTGTATGTGACAAGTGAGCAATGGCCACATGAGAAAAGTAGGGGATGTGAATGTGCAAGAATAGACTCGATGGAGGCACGAGAAGCTATGAAGCTATGAGGGAAACGACTTATAGATGAATGATGGATGATCGAGGATGGCAAGGTGCAGCATAGAGATTATTGTTACGGTGGAGATTGTTGGAATCGGGTGACTCAAATCTATGTTGGACCGGGTCGTCGGTTGATCGAGCAGGGTGGTCGGGCAATCAACTACCGTGGATTTTGCATAGTGAACTCTCTAGAAGTTTTCACGTAGTTTCGAGCAATCGAACCCGTAACGTTGGCCGACTGAAGGTTGGTTCGGGCGCCTAATCAGGTGAACGACTATATGTCGATTATGCAATAGGTTCGCGTGATTTTGTATAAGATGTTTCTAATTCCAATTTGTTTCATATTTAAAGGGTGTAATGCGGGATTAGGAAAATTACCATTGGGGCCGGGTATCCTAGAGGGATTGAGAGAGTTCTGGGGCATGAGAAAGAACTTGGAGAGCTTGGGTTTCTCTTGTAGTGGCTTGATCCGAGTGAGTGTTCTGTAATCTCTTGTAACTTCGTTTTCATAGTTGATATATTTTGTGCTGTTATTTTTTTTTATCCGTGAGGGATTTTTCAATGTAAAAATTAAATTACCTTCATGTGTGTGTTGATTTACTTAATTATTGTGATTTATTTTATTTGATTTCTTACTTCCGCTGTAGTCCAATTTTCCCAACACATGCTCACACCACAGTGGATTTTCACATTAACAGGCACTTGAACCTAAGGGGGCGTTTGGTGCATGGACTTAAATGAGAGTAGGCGGGATGGAACTTGGAATCCTACGTTGGAAACTGAAATGAGTGTTTGGGCAGGGCATTCCTCAAGCAAGGGTGTGAGCATTGGAGATTGTGCCAGTGCTGTGCAGGCTGAATATGGGATTTGGTCTACCCCTCACAGGACTTGAATAGCACTCAATACGTTGGATGTGAACCTTGCTATAGAAGTGTGTCACCAAGTTCTGTGGACCCCACCATGATGTATGTGTTATATCTACTCCGTCCATCCATTTGGAGAGATCATTTTAGGCAATGAGCCAAAGAACAAGGCAGATCCAAAGCTCAAGTGGACCCCACCGTAGAAAACAATGGGGACAGTGATGCTCACCGTTGAAACCTTCCTTAGGCCTACCATGATGTTTATTTGAGATCCAAATGGATGGACAGTGGAGATACGACACATACATCATGGTGGGGCGCACAGAACTTAGTGACATCACTTCAATAGGAATCTGTTACTATAGCCGTCACTCTGCTGCCGTGCACGTCCAAACATCATATGAGGTTTTTCCGAAGTTACCTTGTGAAAAATTTACATTCCAAAGTGGATTGAGATTTGCCTTCTAATTCTCAATTCCCTGACAATCCCCAACAATCCCCTGACACCCTTAATTATCACCTTCCCTACAATTCTATCCCACCTATTTCCATATAAGTCCATGGACCAAACGCCCCTAATGGGAGTCTACTTATGAGGCAAGAGTAGACACCACTAAGACACTCCACGTCAAAGTGGGACTCACATATTTAATGCGGTAGGCAAGCAAGTGGAATTCCTGCACGCCATCATGACAATCGAGGAGAATTTCTCATCCTTTTTTTTCCTCGCCCTCAAATGGGGGTTAATAGTCATTATTAACATTTTACATGTATTTACAAATATTCCCACAAAACCCAGGTATACCTACGAGAAATTAACTCCGTGCATCAGTTTTGCAAGCTTACAGTAAAATGGGAGTCCAAACATGAAGTTATACGTCCAAACCTCACGTAAGCCACGACTACACAAAATAGCGGAGATTGAACTCCCATCATTGGAAACTTTGTTAGGCCCCAGAAGTTTTGGATTAGGATGACATTTGTGCCTACAGTTCATCCCAGTGTTAATAACCTTATGAACGGTTTAGATGACATATAAATATCATGGGGGGCTCAAGGTTTCAACAGTGTGGGTTTCTTTTCTCATTGTTTCCTGTCATGCAGCCCACTTGTCCTATTGTGAGCCTGCAAAATCGATAAACAGAGTGGATTTCTCATGGGCATCTCTGTGGGCCCACATAACTCCCCCTACAATTCTTTTGGGGGCACATAATTCATGGTCTTAGACGAAAATTTGCCATCCTAATGTAAGGGAATCTTGATACATTATTTAATTTAATATATTAGATTAAGATTTTACTTATAGAGGGTCTGTATATAGTCTCAGAACCCACAACTGCTTTCAATTTAAATCTATCATGAGTTTTACATAAGCTAGAGTACAGCACCATTAAGTGTAGGTACTAGATCCACTTGGAATATTGTTGAGACATGAAGGCCATCTGGTGCAAAAATCACGCCAGTCCAACCATAAGGAGGGCCAGAAATATATAGGTCAAGTGGGTTGGATTAGATTGATCAGTTTATAGATGAGTTGAGTTAGGTTGATATTTTCAAATGGGTTGAGCTTGTGTTGGAACTATTCTCATTATGAGCTGAAAAAAAAAAAAAAAGGATGAGTGGCCCACCAATGAAATTATTACTGGTGCCCTCGATCTCTCTTCACAGGAGTCTTTAATAGTAAAATGCATGTGATGCCAGTACCCCCTGTCATTTTTCAATGCAAGTGGCAGACTGTGTCAACACACTCTTTGGGGTCCTTTGTCACCTTCACCATTCTTTAAAACATCAGATATTTCTATTAAGGTGCGAGACGATGTTGCCAGGTGTGTAACATGGCCATATCATGGTAAATAGGGCTCGTGGTGCGTTGCAATACGAACATCTTGGCCTGGCCCA
The DNA here is from genome assembly GCA_003013855.2 of Liriodendron chinense. NCBI lineage: Eukaryota > Viridiplantae > Streptophyta > Magnoliopsida > Magnoliales > Magnoliaceae > Liriodendron > Liriodendron chinense. The sequence continues at coordinate 3,534,692 of ML058479.1, forward strand.
TCTCATAATGAAAGGGCCTGTTTGGTATCTCAATTACTGACGTAATTCATTTAAGGCGGCAACCCCAAAAGTTGAGGTTGACGGCTAGTTTGTTGGGGAGAAAAAATTTGCTACACGCACTGCCCACTGCTTGCGATTCCAGCTAGGGCTTTCAATGGAGCGGGTCAGATCCGAGATCCGATTCACTCCGAATCCGTATGATGCGGATTTGGATTTTAAAATAGGTCTGATTAGTTAAATGGACCGGATTTGGATCTTAAAATAGGTCCGATTACTTAAATGGACCGGATATGGATTCACAGGAACATATCCGAGTTCGGTCCGAATCCAATTAAGATCCGACTCATTCTCACATTACTGGATATGTTATATTCATGTGGGCCATCCGTTTTACAAATTATTTTAGGCCATGTCAACCATACCATAGTAAATAGTGGGATTTGTATCATTTTTCTACTAAATTAAATATATTATAATATATATTTTATATCGTATATTTTTTTAGATTTGTAATGGGGTGGATTAGGACCTAGATCTGACCTGAATCCGATGGTTATATGGATTTTGGATCGGAAATGGATCTAACAATTTATAAATAGATCGGATATGGATATCACCTTTTAGATCCTAGTTGGATCCGTATCCGAGCCGAATCCGTCTACAGATAGACGGACTTGGAGCCGGATCCAACTCGATCCAATCCAGATCCGACCCATTGAGAGCCCTAATTCCAGCCGTGGCTGAGATCAGCATCTCGAGGGAATTTTAATGATGCGGGAGTGAGCCTCTCTCCTCTTTTCTCTCACTTTCTAAAGTCTCTCCGAATGGCAGGGAAGGATTCCGAAGTTACTGTGCTAGAACCTAAGTGGGGCCACCATGATGTTTGTGTGAAATCCACCCCGTTCATCCTCTATGTGAGTTCATTTTAGGATGTCAGACAAAAAATGAGCCGGATTCAAAACTCAAGTGGGCCGCACTAAAGGAAAAGGTGGGTAGGGAAATTCTTATGGTTGAAACATCCGTGGGTCCATGGTGATGTTTATATGTCATCCATACCGATCATAATGTCATTCTTACTGGGATGAACTGAAAACACAAATATTAGCCTACTCAAAACTGCTGTGGCCCCACGAATATTTCAATTATAGACGTTTGATCCTCACGTTTTCAGCCCACTTGAGTCTTTGATCCGGCTACTTTTTGGTTGCACGTCCTAAAATGAGCTTACAAAACGGATGGACAGGGCGGATTTCTCACAAGCATCATTGTGGGCCCCACCCAAGTTCTCAGGAACTTCCTCCCAAAGTCTTCCGCCAAAAATCGCGGGTACGTAGGCAAATAGGTACGCTTTTATTGTACTGAGTAAACTCAGTTGGGCCCACTGTGAATGTATGTAGTTTATCGACACCGTTCATTCATTTTTTCTCACTCATTTTAGGGGTTGAGCCCAAAATTGAAGCATATCCTAAGCTCAAGTGGACCATACCACAAGAAACAGTGGGAATGATGATTTTCATCATTGAAACCTTCCTAGGGCCCATAGTGATGTTATTTGTCATACAAACCGTTCATAACATCACAAAGACATGGATGAATGGAAAAAACAAATATCCGATCCAAAATTTTCTGTGGCCTCCATGAATTTTTCAATGGTAGATGTTCAATTCAGATTGTTCCCTGTGGTGTGGTCCACTTGAGCTTTTAATATGCTTTATTTTTTTGCTAAAGCCTTAATAATTTTGTTTTGCAGCCCGCCGGCAAAACTATCAGGATCATCTGATGGTGGAGCAATACCGTACCCATTTAAAGTGGGCCCCACCAACTCAAGTAATGCAGTATGCCTGCATGATAGGAGGAAACGATTTTATTTCTATTTTTCAGTCCCCTTAAGTATGATATAATGCTCAAGCCCTATGTTTGTGCAATTCGGTTCAGTCTCAATTCATATAAGTGGGGTATATGATTCAGTTATCCAAACCATTGATATGGTTCAGAGATCTCTTGGTTGAATTTTACCGGTTAACTTGTTTTCTTTCTTAGTCGTCTTTTTTTTGGCCACCTATGGAATGGTTAAGGTCATTCCAGTCCACTGATCATTTGGTGCAAGGGTCATCTGTTGGGATTGGACGCCTATACTCTTCACGCATGAAGACCACCGACTGGTCGGCCGGCCGGTCGGTCACGTTTGGATCAAGATAGCAGGATTTCTGGAGCCTTTTTGGGCCATCCAACCGGCCAGTGGGGGGTCCGACCGGTCGGCCGATCGGTCGGGCAGTTTCCTTTTTGGACTTGGTTTCTTGCGCGGTTTTGCGCAAGGACTTTCTAATTCCGATTTTTCTCCTATATAAGGAGATGTAATCCGAGATTATGGTTGTCGTCAGAGGCCACCAATGGGCCAAGGGATTGAAAGGGTTCTAGGGTGAGAGAAAGAGCTAGGGAAGAAGCTAGGAGTTCTCTAGGTTGAGGGAAAGGGATGGGTTTGTCTTCCTCATGTGAGAATTAGCTTCGGGTAGTTTGGAATTTCTCTTGTGGGCTGTGATCCAGGGTATTTGTTCTGTAATCTCTTGTAACTTCTTATTCATAGTGGATTGGTGTCGCTTTGTGCCGTGGTTTTTTACCCTTGAGGGGTTTTTTCATGTAAAATTAGGATTACCTTCTTGTGTGTGATGATTTGCTTGTTGATTGCCATTGTGATGTGTTCCTCGCCTGCTTTGATTGCTTCCGCTGCGGGGCTCCTAACCCGAACATCATCCACGGTGAGGAGCATTGTTTCAACTGTTTGGATGGAATATCATTTCAACGGTTTGGATTACTGAACAATGAACCCTAGCATTCTGATCAATAATTTTTGAAAATTAAAACGAATGATGATCATCTACAACCAATTGTAGGTTAGCATAGAGACACATCCATGTGCCAATGCCTCAAGTGTGCACCACATCTCAGTCATGAGAAATGTTGGCCTCATCATGAAAAAGGTCGTCCAATCTTCAAGTAGACCACCCTCTACAGAAACAAATGACGGTTTAGATCAGACCGACCAATACCTTCATCCAGCGTACAAATGTAGCCCCACCTCATAATAGTACTGGCCTGATCTAACTGGTGCACCCGACATCTTGCATGCCATAGATGCTGCGTACACATGAGCATATACGATTAGGAGAAAATTCAACGTTTAGAATTTCCCTACCCACCTTTTTCTTTAGTGCGGCCCACTTGAGTCTAGAATCCGGCTCATTTTTTTGTCTCACGTCCTAAAATGAGCTCACAAAGAGGATGGACGGGGTGGATTTCTTACAAACATCACGGTGGGCCCTGCCTAAGTTTTCACGCAATAACTTCTTGCCAAAGTCTTCCCCAAAGAATCTGCATTCCTTTGTTGGTCACTTGGAGAGACTTTCCAAAGAGAGAGAGAAACGAGGAGAGAGAGAGGCTCACTCTCTCAGCATTAAAACCTCCTCGAGATGCATATCTCACCATGGCTGGGATATGCGGGTACACGCAAGCCATGTGTTTAGCAAATTTTTTCTCTTTGTTGGGCGAGAAAATTTTGGCTACACCCACGCCTTAGCTACGCTAGCTACACTGAGTGTAGGAATGACCCCACCATGATGAATGTGTTGTATTCAGGTTGTCCATTCATTGGGTGAGATCATTTTAGGGCATGACACAAAAAATGAGGCACATTCAGAGCTTAAGTGGACCCAGAATAGAAAATAGTGGGGATTGAATGCCAACCATTAAAAACTTCTTGGGGCCCACTTGAGATTCGGATCTGCTTCATTTTTGGTATAATGCCCTAAAATCATCTCACCAAATGGATGGACAGCCTGAATACAACACATTCATCATGGTGGGGTCACTGCTACACACGGTGTAGCTAGCGTAGCTAACTCGTGGGTGTAGCAAAAATTTTCTCTTGTTGGGCTAGCAACCCCAAAAGTTAAGGAAGCAACCCCAAAATGAGGATTGCACAAATTGTGGGGCCATGATGTATATGTCTAATCCATGCAGTCTATCCTTTCTGCCTGCTTATTTTAGGGCATGAGCCTAAAAACGAGGTAAGATCCCACGCTCAATTAGACCACTCCATAAGTAACAGTGGGACCCCAATGCTTTTAGTGGGAAATGTAGTAGGGGCCACAAAGGTTTTGGAACATGCTGACCATGTCTATGTGACCTTATCAACAGGTTGGATGACAAATAAAACATTGCTCCGAGCCCTATCTAGGTTTCAACTTTCAATAGTTGATGCTTCTCATACTACTTTTTCCTGTGGTGTGGTCCATTATTTAAGCTTTGGATTTTGAGCTCATGAGCATCACGAAGATCAAGGTGAAATTTCTCACATTTTTTAAAATGGATGGATGGAGGGACACACATTTAACTTGGTAGGCAAACAAGCTGAATTCATTGCATGCCATCACGGAGATCAAGGTGAAATTTCTCACCTTTTTTTGTTACTCTCATCCAAACAGGTGTTACTAGTCATCATTAACATTTTACAACTTTTTCTTTTCTTTCTTTTTTTCTTTTTTTCTTTTTATTTTTATTTGAAAGGGTGCACTAGGCCCCCGCTATAGTGCAAAACAAGGGAGACACTTGAGGGCCCTGATAGCAAGCTACCATGGTGGGCCCTACCCCACAAGAAATTAATTTAATATCATGTGAGCCGATGGCCCACGTATCAGGTATTAAACTGATAAGAACAGTAATACACTTGAGAAGAGGAATGCTCACCTGGGCACTTCTCTTGCTAGAGACTCGTGAGCACTTTTTCATGGCTCATCGCACATGATGTGAGATAAAAATCTGAGCCGTCCATGTGATGTAGCACCCAAAAAACCCCTAAGGCCCATCTTTCAACCTGATCCAAAACTTTGGTGGGCCACAGAAGAAAGAAAGAGGCAAATCAAGGGAGGAAACTGTTTCCTTCTTTCATAGTCCACCAAAGTTCCAAAACAAGTTGAAAGATGAGCCTTGGGGGGTGCTGCATCATATGGACGGCTCAGATTTTGGGCTCATGTCATGTGCGGTGAGCCATGAAAAAGTGCTCACGAGTTCGGGTAAGAGAAGTGCGCAGGTGAGCATTCCTCCACTTAGAAAGTAACTCCATCCATCGGTTTTGCAAGCTTATAGTTGGATGGGAATCAAAACTTGAGGTACATCCACACCTCGAATAGGCCACAACCATACAAAATAGTGGACATCGAACTCCCACCATTGGACACTGCAGGGCCTTATAAGTTTTGGATTAGGATGATATTTGTGCCTACAACTCATCCTAATGGGAATAACCTTATGAACAATTTAGATGGCATATAAACATCATGATGGGCTCAAGGTTTCAACCATGCTGGTTTCTCTTTTTACCGTTTTCTGTCACGTGGCCACTTGTCCTATTGTGAGCTTGCAAAAACTGATAGACAGGGTGGGGACGCGGATTAGCTATTGAACTTAGACAGTAGTGAGTCTCCTATTGTAGTGACATCACCACGTTTTGTAGGTCTCACTATGATGTGTGTGTTGTATGTACACCGGTCGATCCACTTGGAGAGATTATTTTTGGGCATGAGCCAGAGAATGAGGCAGATCCAAAGCTCAAGTGGAACCCACCACAAAAAAACAGTGGGGATTGAATGCCTACCATTAAAAACTTCTTTGGGCCACAGAAGTTTCCAATCAAGCTTATATTTGTGTTTTTCCTTGTTCCATGTTTGTGTTAACTTATAAACAAATTGGATCTCAATTAAACATCATGGTTGTCCCTAGGAAGGTTTCAATGGTCCGCATCACTGTCCCCACTGTTTTCTGTGATGGGGATCACTTGAACTTTGCATCTGCCTCATTCTTTGACTCATGCCCTAAAATAATCTCTCCAAATGGATGGATGGTGTGGATACGACACATGCATTATGGTGGGCCCAAAGAATGTGGTGACATCACTTCAGTAGCGAGTCTTGCTACCGTCGGGTTCAGTAGCTAATCCACTCCCACTGGGTGGATTTCTCACTAACATCTTGGTGGGCCCACGTAAATCGGCATGTAATTCATGGCTTTACATGCAATTTGCTAGCGCAGCATAGATGGGGTGTGAGATCGATCACCGTCTCTCCCACGGATAACTGATTTGAATCCACAGATCTACTAGGACTTCTCAATCAGTCCTCTTCGAATCCACTAAGTAAAACAAAGTTAAAACTTAAATAATTTGTATTAATCAAAAGCTAATCTATTACAATGAATAAAATCAACTATTTATAGATAAAACCTAACTTAAAAAACCTTAGAAAAACCTAACTTGCGTGTTAAGAAAAGAGTCCTAACTTAACATGAAAATAAATCGTTAAAAACAGAAAGAAATCGCAAAATCGAGCAACTCTGTATAACGTTTGTCAACTAGTTGGCGATTGGTTGCTCGGAGCTCCAAACAGTCTAGTGTATATGAGCCATTTTTTGGTTGAAATTCGACTGGTTGACAAAGACCGTCGATTGACGATCTTTTCAACGTTTCTCCCGATCTTCTCGCGGTCCATCTCTTCTAGAAACGTACTTATTCCTCATCCTCGATCAGGGGGTCCACTTCCTACATCATTTTCCGTAGTAATGTAAGAGAATCTTGATACATTATTTCCATATGAGAAGGAATACCATTAAGTGCGAGTACTAGACCCACTTAGACTATTCTCGAGGGTCTATGTATGAAAGGGCATCTGATGAAAAAATTAGGCCAGTCCAACCATAGGGGGTCAGAAAATTGTCGACCATTTGCAAGCTTTGGATATCATTTGTTGTTTCCATGTGGGCTCGGGGCTCTGATGAATATAGCAGCTTGAATTTTTTACTCGTGTGAGAAATGTGGAGTGTAGACGGCCTAGCATCCCATGTGACATTGCATCTGCTCACACATACCATAGCATGCATCTGATGTTGTTGGGGTTAGGAGCCTTGAAGCGAAAGCAATCAAAGCAGGCGAGGAACACACTACAATGACAACAACAAGCAAATCATCACACACAAGAAGGTAATCCGATTTTTACGTGGAAAAACCCCTCACGGGTAAAAAACCATGGCACAAAGCGACACCAATCCACTATGATATCAGAAGTTACAAGAGATTAAAGAAGAAAACCCTGGATCACAACCCATAAGAGAAATCCCAAGCTACTTGAAGCTAATTCTCATATGAGAAGAACAAACACAGCCCTTTCCCTCAACCTAGAGAACTCCAAGCTTCCTCCCTAGCTCTTTCTCTCACCCTAGAACTCTCCCAATCCCTTGGCCCATTGGCGGCAACTCTAATCTCGGATTACATCTCCTTAAATAGGGAAAATCGAAATTAGAAACTCCTTGCACAACAAACCCGCGCAAGAAACCCACACCAAAAAGGAAACTGCTGACTCGTCGTCCGACTGGCCTGCTGGATGGCCCAAAAACATTCCAGAAAGCCTCCTGTCTTGATCCAACGTGACCGACCGGTCGGTGGTCTTCATGCTTGAAGGTTTGAGGCGTCCAAGCCTAACAAACTCCACCACAACTCAAATATTCATGCAACACCTCGCCATGCACCATCTTCATCTCTACTTCGTCGTCATCATAGCTCCACCACTTCTCATGCCTCATCGACTTCATCCTTACACCTTCATCACCCGCTCGCTCATGTGGCCCTTGCGCATGCCACACACTGGCAATCGTGGATCTCGATGCAGATCCTGCAGCTCCACCATGAATAGTGCTCCCGATCAAACCTGATCGTAGTCGATAAACTTGATCGAGATATTGGCGTACCGATCCACCTTCTTCAACTCTACTTCTTTCATAGATACCAATCACTTTCCATGTTTTTCTTTCACGGAATCCTTCTCCACAACGAATCTCATGCTAGAAAACGCCATTGATGCCTCGCCTCAGATTCTTTCTACCTCCTTCCTAACTTTTAGCTCTGATACCACTTGTTGGGGTTAGGAGCCTTATAGCGGAAGCAATCAAAGCAGGCGAGGAACACACCACAATGGCAATTAGCAAGCAAATCATCACGCACAAGAAGGCAATCCATTTTTACGTGGAAAAACCCCTCACGAGTAAAAAACCACGGCACAAAGAGACACCAATCTACTATGATATCAGAAGTTACAAGAGATTACAGAAGAAAACCCTGGATCACAATCCACAAGAGAAATCTCAAGCTACCCAAAGCTAATTCTCACATGAGAATGACAAACACAGCTCTTTCCTTCAACCCAGAGAACTCCAAGCTTCCTCCCTAGCTCTTTCTCTCACCCTAGAACTCTCCCAATCCCTTGGCCCATTGGTGGCAACCCTAATCTCGGATTACATCTCCTTAAATAGGGAAAATCGAAATTAGAAACTCCTTGCGCAACAAATCCGTGCAAGAAACCCAGACCAAAAAGGAAATTGCTGACCGATCGTCTGACCAATCGGACCCCCCATCGGACGGATGGCCTAAAAACGTTCCAGAAAGCCTCCTGTCTTGATCCAACGTGATCGACCGGGCGGTGGTCTTCATGCTTGAAGGTTTGAGGCGTCCAAGCCCAACAGATGTGGCATTGCATCTGCTCGCATAGACCTTCGATTGAATACGATCTCATTCGATTTTGTTTTATTTTTTGGCAGTTTGTCAGAGTGGGATCCATTGTTCAAGATCTAAACTGTTGCTTTCATGAGCTCCTCTGTAGGCCATTCATCCACAAAAACTTCAAATGAGAAAATTTTCAGAACTTTTGAATTTGATTGATGACAACCAAACAATTAGGAAAGAAGACCCAACAAAGGTTCCCAATCAACCGATATAAAACCAAGTATTTTTGTGGCTAAGATATTCCAATTTGTGGGTTTTTGGTGGGACCCATCATATCAATACTTTGGATCAATGAACCATGGCCCCTATGTGTACCGACTACATGCACGCATGCCATGATGGATATGTTTTCATCCATGCTGTCCATTCATTTTTCCATATCATTTTAGAGCTTAATTAAAAAATGAGGCAGATCTAAATCTCAGGTGGCTCATACCACATGAAAATAATAGTGATTGAATGTCCACCATAAAAAACTTCCCAGGGCCCACAACCTGTTGATTAGGTCATACAGACCTGATGAAGGGAAAACACAAATATCAGCTTGATCCAAAACTTTTGTGGCTCTGAAAAAGTTTTTAATGGTGGGTGTTCAATCAACAATACTTTCTTATGATGGTCCTCTTGACATTTGGGCCCGTTGACAGCCCTAAATATGAGGGAACCTTGATACATTATTTTAATATTAAATTGAAATTTTACCAACAGAGTTTGTATCTAGTCTCAGAACTGCTTTCAACTTATTCTATCACAAGATTGTCATGAACTAGAGCATGAACACCTTTAGGTGCACGTACTTAAACTGGCTTTGAGTATTCTTTGGGATCTATGAATGAGGAGGATCTGTTACAAAAATCAGGTCAGTGCAACCATTGGAGGGAAGGAAATCCTAGACCATTTGCAAGCTTTGGATATCATAGTCTGTTGTTTCCATGTGGGCCCGGGGCTTTGATGAATATAACAGCCTGAATTTTTTTTTACCAACGTGAGAAATGTGGAGTGCAGACGGCCTTAGCATCGGATGTGACATTGCATCTGCCTGCACAGACCTTTGCCTGAGTGCGATCTCATTTGATTTTGTTTTATTCTTTGGCAGTTTGTGAGTGGGTTCTGTTGTTGCTTGGATTTGGATAAAGCCGACCTGGTTATTCTGCAGGTGCATCCGTCTTTTTGGAGGAGAGGACGTGATGCTTTGATGGCGATCGTTGTACCTGTACTGATTGACAAAAAAAGTGTGAATGAGGGGAGTCGATGTCTGGCCGTAGACTCTTTGATGCCTAAATCGAGTAAGTACGAGATTGTACACTTAGCCCAACTGGTAGACTCTTTTGATGCCTAAATCGGGTAAGTAGGAGATCATACATTAGCCCAACTGGTAGACGTCCCGGCATTTCAACTGTTGGTCTCAAGTTCGAAACCCACTAACCCCACCAGTGGGTGGTAGCATTGTGTGATTGATCGGGTGGGTGCGTTGCGCATCTAACATGGTGTGTGCATTGTATGACTAACCCTTAAAAAAAAGTCAGGTAGGTAAGATGAATGTGTGTGTGTGTGTGTGTGTAGAGGAATGCTCACCTTAGCACTTCTCACACGAGAACTCATGAGCACTTTCTCATGGCTCATCGCACATGACATGAGCCCAAAATCTGAACCATCCATGTGATACAGCACCCCAAAAAACTCCCAAGCCCCATCTTTCAGCTTGTTCCAGAACTTTGGTGGGCCATGAAAGAAGGAAACAATTTCCACCCTTGATTTGCCTCTTACTTTCTGTTGCGGCCCACCAGAGTTTTGGATCAAGTTGAAAGATGGGCCTTAGGGGTTTTTTGAGGTGCTGCATCACATGAACAGCTTAGATTTTGAGCTCACATCATGTGTGATGAGCAATGAAAAAGTGCTTACAAGTCTCTCGTGAGAGAAGTGCCAAGGTGAGCATTCCTCTCTCTCTCTCTCTCTCTCTCTCTCTCTCTCTCTATTATATAAAAGAATGAGTTGCGTACCTTGTTATGTAGAGAAAACTCCTATTTATAGGGTTCGACCGTCCATTAAGAGGTAAGAGTCAATCTAGGATACATTAGGAGAGTCATAATTGCGCTAGGAGTTATGTTCCATAACGGTTGGAGAGATTTCCAGCAGAGATGAGATCGGATGTCTATATGGCCCGAATCGGGCGGATCTACCCCAGACTTGTCGCACGCCTTTATATCGATAGCCGACCTGATCGATTCGCTTGTGAAGCTTAGTGCCTAAACTCTCTACTATGTATTTTTGTCGTGCAATAGATCTCGTAGTTCATCAGCTTGGCCCATTATGTTGAGGTGTGGAGCTAGTACACCAATGCCAGCTAGCAGGTGGTTGGGTGCCCGATGCCCAGAGCGAGCGCTCGACTAGGTTCGGTCGGACCCCTAAAAATCGGGCGTTTTTATGTTGATCTCGCTGGATATATTTTAGATTGGGCGGGCGCCCGACCAAGCCTGACCGGGCACCCGACCGGACGCGAACAGATTTGCAGGGTTTTCGATTTTGAGTTGGGTTATGCTATATAAAGGGGTGTGATTCGGGATTAGAGTACGTCATTAGGGTTTACATATGTCCAAGGTGAGAAAGAGGGACGATGTTAGCAAAAAGGGTCATCTTTGTGCATGGGAGAATAAGAAAATGTGAGTATATTGCTTGTAACTTTGACTTCTTCATAGTGGAACTTTGCACCTGTGGTTTTTTACCCTTGTTGGGGTTTTTCCACGTAAATTCTGTCTTGCGTGGTTTGTTAGTTTGTTTCAATTCCACTTCTAGTTGTTATTTTTTCTTGTTTATCGTTTGTGGGTGAGACCGGAGATTGGATCTCGGTTCACCGACGTTGTTGGCGTGCTGCGCAACACATTAAACCCCCAGCTTCTCGCTTAGCTGATCTCTTATAAGTGGGCCTTTTGAGCTTGTGGGCATTCTCCATAGCTAGTGGGACCAGCTGGAAATTACCCACAACAGGATCCATTGTTCAAGATTCAAATTGTTGATTTCATGAGCTCCTCTATGAGCCATTCTTCTCCTCTAGGAGAAGATTTTCAGATCTTTTGAATTTGATTGTTGACAACCAAACTATTAGAAAAGAAGACCCAACATGCAACGGGTCCCAATCAAGCAATATAAAACAAAGTATTTTCGTGGCTAAGATATTCCAATTTGTAGGGTCTTTGTGGGACCCATCATATCAATATTTTGGATCAATTAACCATGGCTCCTATGCCTGTAGACATGCCATGCAATGTAGGTTCTCTCTTAGGAATGTTATATTGTCAAGCCTCATGATGGAAGTTATTGCAAAAGTTTCATGCCCGCTATAACTTGGTGCAGCCTTCCTTTATATGGGCTAGGGACCAGTAGTGAGAGAACAAAAGTTTTACAAGCATATTTCATAATCCTTTATTATGTAGGTTGATAAAGATCATTTGATTTAGAAAATAACAAACATGGTCATGAAACATATTTTCTCACGGTTGAAGGAAAATGAATTTTTCAAGAGTTAAAACACATATATGCCCCCAATATCTAATCGCTGTACATGTGTCACACATACGAATATTCGATCATCCATCTTCTATTGTGCCACACATGTGCAAATTTGTGACATGTTCACCTGAAATTTGGATATGCCTCATTTTTTAGGTCAAGCCCTAAAATAATCTAAAAAAAATGGATGGATGGCATGGATAAAACACATACATCATGATGGGCCTCAAAACATCGACCGGTAACCACGTCCCAATGCAAAAACTTTAGGATATTTTGTTTTTAGAATTTTCTTAATAATTATACTTCATTAGTGATAATTCCATCTAATTGAAAGCCGATTGTGTCTTGCCCCGCATGGACGATGATCCATCTAGGCATGACTCTGTGGGGCCCATAGTGATGTATGAGTTTTATCCATGCCGTCCATCCATTTTGCTAAATTATTTTAGCGTACAAGAAAAAAATGAGTAAGTTAAAAGACTCAAGTGGACTATATATTGGGGATTAAATATCTATCGTTGAAAACTTTTTAGGAGACACAAAAGTTTTGGATCCAGCTGAAATTTTTGTTTCCCTTCATCTAGGACTATGTGACCTTAGGAACAGGTTGGATGGAAAATAAACATTATGTGGGCTATTAGAGGGTTTCATCGGTGGGTGTTATTATCACCACTGCTTCCTATGGTGTGGTCCACTTGAGCCTTGATCTACCTCATTTCGAGGCTCATGCCTTAAAATGACTTGTCAAAATGGATGGACGGCGTGGATAAAATCCATTATCACAGTGGGCTCTACACAACCCCTGCCTGGATGGACTATTGTCCTGCAGTAGGACGCAATCAACTTTCCATCTGACCATACATGAGCATTTTTGTTATTTTAGGAAAAAATAGAATAAAATTTAAGAAAAGTTATTGGAAGATATTTCTCCAATAACAACTTAATTAATGAGGTATCTTAATGAGAGCATAATTTAAAAAGGTATTGGGAAGTAAATAGTGTATTAATGAGGTACTTATTTATTAAAATCTCTATAAAAAAGGGGACAATTAGGAAAACCCACTGCCTTTTTTGGTTGATATTTGAAAACAAGCATGCTTCTAAGTTATTTAAAGTAACATACTTAAGAGTTTCAAAAGACTCTAAGAAAACCACTTTGTTGGCCTTCACTAACTGTTGAGGATGGAAATGTGCTTTTAAGACATGCAAATGACCATTTTGCTCTCAAGGGCATTCTTTTTCACGAGGATAGCTCCATCCTTTGGGACGATTGTCTGATGTAAACTGTGGGGCCATCGTCATTCTAGAAGATCATCAGAACCGCACATCTCTTTTTTATTTGATTTAAGCCATGGGTTTAAAAAAATAGGTAGATATATATATGAATAGCAGGTGGTGCCCTGTGGGGCCCACATTGATGCATGTACCGTATATCCACGCCATCCAACCTTTTGATAAGGTATCAAAAAAGTGGATGAAGGGAAAAACAAATATCAGCTTGATCTAAAATTTTTGTGACCTATGAGAAGTTTTTAACGGTCAAACACTACTTATTTCCTATGTTTTGGTCTATCTAAGATTTTCATATGCTTGATTGTTTGCTACACCGTAAAATGACCTAGAAATACAGATGGACGGTGTGGATATAAAATGCATACGTCAAGGTCCCGAACGGTCAGGGCAGCACCTAATCCACTCCCACCGTGTGGGGACGTGGATTGCTGACAGATGCTGCCAGTAGGGACGTGGCTACTGGACGGTGCTCTGTGGGCACAACCATGATGTATATGCTTTATCCATGCCGTCCATTCATTTTGGATAATTATTTTAGTGCATGAGATAACAAATTAGGGAGATCCAAGTCTTAGGTGGACCACACCACATCAAAACAGTGGTGATTGAACTCCCACTATTAAAAACTTCCTAGAGCTCTCAGTGATGCTTATTTGTCATCCAACCTGTTAATAAGCTCACACATTCATGGATTAAGGGAAAATACAAATATCATCTTGATCCAAAACTTCCGTGTCTCCTAAGAATTTTTCAACGGTAAACATTCAAATTCACACTGTTTCCTGTGGTATGGTCCACTTGAGCTTTGGATATGCTTCAGTTTTTGGGCTTAAGCCCTAAGATTATCTGTTAAAATGGATGGACGGAGGGGATAAAATACATAAATTGCGGTGGGCCCACAGAGTTTACTCAGTACGTGTTCTGAGATACCCAAGGCAATCCGCGTCCGATCCCGGGATTTTACTGCAATATCTCCTAGGTGTGGTTATTTTTACTAAAAGTTCAATTTCTCGTGAGCTCAATTATTTTAGCCTTTTAACGAGAAATTGCAAAACTTTTGGCCAGAAATGCCCCTCTAACCACCGTACGTCCAGGGAGCGCGGAAACCCTCTTGGGCGTGAGAGTGGGATCCCTATTTGTAGGAACCACCTTAATGTTTGTGTTTAATTCACGTCGTCCAACTGCTTCTATAGCTTATTTTGTGCTAAGGTCCCGAGAATGAAGAAGATCTGGATCTCAAGTGGGCCATGCCAAAGAGAATAATTCCTACTATTAAAACCTTCTTAGGCCCACTGTGATGTCTATATGCCATCTAAATCAGCCCAAATCGTAACTCTTTAGGCCCTTCATGATGAGGCCAACCTGGTGGACGGAGTAGATCTTACATATGGAGTTTCCTTATTTTTTTTAAAAAATAAAGGTAAAAAAAAAATATTAGCGCTGGAGCAGTCATCGTCCTCTGGACGCTGCTACCCAAAAGCATGAGGGCGAAAGCCCCTTTGGGCGTTAACCTTGCGGCCCACTCATGGGACGCACCATGATGTATATATATTATCCACGCCATCCATCCTGTTTACTAGATCATTTTGGGTTGTGGGCCCATATTTGAGCCAGATACAGATGCCATGTGGACATGTGGACCACACCACAACAAAGGGAGAATCCACTATGTGTAGGGGGAATCCACATTGCCAGGGGAACGTGGATTAGCTACTGACAGGTTGAGTAGTGAATCTCACTACTGAAGTGAAGTCACATGGTCTATGGGCCTCTGCATGATGTATCTATTGTATCCACGCCATCCATTCATTTGGAGAGATCATTATAAGGCATGACTCAAAGAATGACGGCAGATATAGATCTCAAGTGGACCCCACCACAGAAAACAGTGGGGACAGTGACATTCACCGTTGAAAACTTCTTAGGGGCCACAGAAGTTTTCGATCAAGCTGATATTTGTGTTTTCCCTTCCTCCATGTCTATGTGAATTTATGAACAGGTTGGATCTCCAATAAAAATCATGGTGGGCCTAGGAAGTTTTCAATGGGGGATGTCACTGTCTCCACTGTTTTCTATAGTGGGTCCACTTGAGCTTTGGATCTACCTTATTCTTTGGGTCAGGCTCTAAAATGATCTCTCCAAATGGATGGACAGTGTGGATACAACATACACATCATGCTAGGGCCCACAAACCATAGTGACGTCACTTCAGTAGCGAGATTTGCTACTCAACCTGTCAGTAGCTAATCCGCGTCCTTGCCAGGGGGATTCCACGATGCTAAGGGGAATCCACAATGCTCAGGGGAAATCCACAGTGCTCAGGATGAATCCACAATGCTCAGGAGGATTCCACAATGCTTAGGGGGATTCCACATTGCCAGGGGGATTCCATGTTGCTAGGGGGATATTCCCCACAGTGCTCAGGGGGAATCCATAGTGCTTAGGGGAATTCCACATTGCTAGGGGGAATCCATAGTGCTCAAGGGGATTCCACATTGCCGGGGGGAATTCACAATGCCCAGGATAGCATATAAACATCATTGTGGACCACATGGAGGTTTCAATGGTAGGAATTTCCCTACCAACCTTTTCCCTACCGACGGCCCACTTGAGTCTTGGATTCGGCTCATTTTTTGTTGCACGTCCTAAAATGAGCTCAAAAAATGGATAGATGGCATAGATTTCTCACAAACATCACAGTGGGCCCCAACTAGATTCTCAGAGTAGGAACTTCCTGTGTAAGGCTTTCCCAGGAAATCTATGTTCGTCAATGGACTTTTGCCCTATTGAAGTGACGTCACCAACTTTTGTGGGCCCCACCATGAGATATGTGTTGTATCCACACCGTCTATCCTTTTGGAGAGATCATTTTAAGTCATGATCTAAAGAATGAGACAAATCCAATTCTCAAATGGACCCCACCAAAGAAAACAGTGGGGACAATGACGTAACCATTGAAACCTTTCTAAGGCCCATGTGGGGCCCATCTTGATGTATGTTTTATATATCCATGTCGTCTATATGTTTTTTCATATTTTCTCTTCATCAGGACCTTCTTGACATTATCAACAGCTTGGATTACAAATAAACATTACCAAAACCTTACAATAGACTCTTTCGAATTTTTTATGGTTGGGCACTCAATCACAACTGTTTCCAAGTGGTACGGCCACTTGAGATTTGGATTTGCATAATTCTTGGAACACCATCCTAAAATGGTATGGAGAAATGGATGGACGACATGGATATACAAAATATCATCTATGTGGGCCACATCGGTAGGGGTAACACTCAGTAAGTTATTCTCGAGGTAACACCTAATTTGCCCCCTTCATGGACATAGCATGTTAGAGGGCTTCTGCCCTACCGAAGTTATGTCACCAACTTCTGTGAGCCCCACCGTGATGTATGTGTTTTATCCACACCGTCCATCCATTTGGAGAGATCATTTTAGGGCATGATCTAAAGAATGAGACAGATCTGATTCTCAAGTGGACCGCACAAAAGAAAATAGTGGGGACAGTGATGTGACCGTTGAAACCTTTCTAGGGCCCACCATGATGTTTATTTGAGATCTAATATGTTCATAAGCTCACACAGATATGGAATAAGGGAAAACACAAATATCAGCTTAGATCGAAAACTTCTATGACCCCAAGAAGTTTTCAATGGTAGGACATCAATCCCCACTGTTTTCTTTGGTGAGGTCCACTTGAGCTTTGGATCTGCTTCATTCTGTCTCATCCCCTAAAATGATCTCTTTAAATGGATGGACGACGTGGATGTTACATATGTATCGGGGTGGGTCCTACGAGTGGACCACCTGTCCACACCCTGGAGGCCTTCAGCCTCTTCATGGATGTACACAGGTGGTCAGAGGGGTATTTCTGAATGAAAGTTTTGCAATTTTTCGTGAAAAGGCTAAAACAGGTTAAACAGATGAACCTCACGAGAAATTGAACTTTTAGTAAAATTAGCCGCAACCCAAGGCTATTGCAATAAAAATCATTCCGATCCCTTGGTATGTATAGTTTCGGTGTGTCCCGGGATTAACAATGTTGGGTGTATCCCTAGCCGCGTGGTCACTATAATGTATCTTCCTTACATCGACACCGTCAATTCACTTTGTCAGCTATTTTATGGAATTATGAAAAAAAAAGGAAGCAGATCCAAATCTTATGTGGACCACATCAGATGAAACAGTCATTATTGAATGCACACCATTAGAATCTTTATGGGGCCACCGGCATGTTTATTTTCAATCGAACCTCTTGATAAGCTCAAAAAGACCTGGATGAAGAGAACGCACGGATATCAGCTTGATCCAAAACTTTTGTGGCCTAGAAAAAGTTTTTATTGACTGATTACCACTGGTTCTTACCATGTTCCACCTGATATTGGATCTACTTCATTTTTTGGATCACGTCCTAGGATGAATTTTCAAAATGGATGGACGGCGTGGATATAAAGGAAATACATCTAGGTGGGCCTCACATTGAGGACAACACCGTGTTAAATGAGACACCAGCCACACCTAATGCCTTCTCCTCCATCTGTGACAGCTATTACAACCTATTACAACCGGTGATGTGACGTTTAAATGACGAATGAGACTCCAATGGATGTAGGTCCCACCATGGTGTTTGTGAGAAATCCACTCCGTCCATCCGTATTGGCAAATAATGTTAAGACCGGGAACAAAAATAAAGCAGATCTGAAACTCAAGTGAGTCACATTTAGAGCTAGGCACAAACCAAGCCAGCTTGAAAGCTCAGCTTGGATTGGTTTGAAAAGCTGAAAAAGCTGAGCTTAGATTGGTTTGAATAGAAGTTCAAACCATACCAAGCCTTCGAGTCAAGCTTGCCTGAAAAAACAAACCAAGCTCAAATTAGGGCTGTTTTGGCTCGGCCGGGCTCAAAGCTTGGTTTGATTGAGCTCGGTTTGATTTGGCTTGTAGATTGTAAGCATTGATTCCTGTGGAGTGATCTACTTGAGCTTTATATATGATTCTATTTTGGAATTATGTCCTAAAATGATATGTAAAAGCGGATGGACAACGTGGATAATGCATAACACATATACATGAATGCACGCTGTTTCCTTGCACTTGTAAAATTATGCTTGTGTACTTTTATTTGGAAAAGACTCTTACATGTTTATTTTGAAGTTGCACTTCTCCTTCTTTGGAGGATGTTAAACATCATTTAGTAAGATATTTTTGTATTTTTTTTAATTTTTTCTAACTTTTTAAATTCTTTTCTATTTAAATAATAAAAAAAGAGCCACCACCTATTCGAACTCGGCCCCACTAGTTCGAAATTTTTGACCAAACCGATCCTGGCTCAAATTAGATTTTTCTGGAGCAAACCAAACTTGGGCCACATTGGTCGGCTCAAAACCCAAATCGGGCCGATCCACAAACTGGGGTGGCACAAAAACAAGCCAAGCCAAAATAAGGCTAACTCGGCCCGACACGAATTAATAGTTTCTCACCTCTAGTCAGACAACTGCAAACAATGGAAATGGGCTTTCTACTGTTCAAAACTTTCTGGGCTCCAATGTGATATTTAAATGCAATCCAAACCATTCATAAAGTAGCCCAATTGATCATAAGGTATAATTACTATGGATGAACTGAAAGAACAAAAATATTAATCTGATCCAAAGCTTCTGCGGCCCCACAAATGTTTCAATGGTGGTCATACACTCTCCACGGTTTTCTGTTGCATGGCCCACTTGAGCTTTGGTTCTGCCTCATTTTGGGCTCATGCCATAAAATGATTTCGCAAAACATTTGAATGGGTGGATTTCTCACAAATACCATAGTGGGCCCCGCTTAGCTTGGGATCCCTGAACATAAACCATCATTTGTCCGCTGATGGTTCGTGTTTCAAATGAAGGGCATTTTAGCCTTTTTTGAAATACGGCTAAAACCATATGTAGTTGCAATGGTGTAAGTCGTCAGGCAATTAAATTGATATCAGAGTGAAAGGATAGAGGATTACTTTAATTAACTTAAAAGTAGGCAGTTTTTCATAAATAGACTAAAAGGTAGGCGGGTTTTAGTAAATTACTAAAAAAAAGCGAAATCAAGACATTCAAAACAAATCTTGAGTATAAGCATTGAACCAAACACATTAATTACATAGGATTTTTACCGTACGAGCTCCCTTGTACAACAAAATTTTTCGCTTGTTTATGGATGAAACTATTTCCTCTGATTGGCCCCCTTACACTTTTTAAACTTTGCTGTGGATGAAAATGCCCTTACGTATTAAGCCCTGCGCCTGACAGTTATTAATGTATGGAAGGTGTTCGCTTGCCTCAAGTGCAAGGCTGTGATGCAGTAATAATCTCGGTAAGACCGAGGTCGATCCATAGGGAAGGAAGTGAACAATTCTAACTATCCAAATAACTAGAACTTAAGAGATTTGTGAAATTGGTTTCGAACATGAAACAGAAAAATCTGATAATGAAAAGATAACTAGAGCATCAAGGATCCACTTATAGCTCTCCTTAGATGCATAATTCGTTGTGGTTTCTCACTTACTCAACTAGAATCGAAATCAAATCCTATCTAGCCGGATGATAGAGCGGATATATTATCAAAGCACTCCAACACATGTGTTGTTCATTAACATGATTCCCTCAATTCAAGTTAGGACTTGAGCACACTCAATTGCATAGGTCAATCCTAGTTCTAATAGATTAAGATCATAACAATAATAATTATCAAAACCCTGTCACAAGACTTGACTATATTATGATTTGAACTTCATTCAAATCATATGAACAATCAGCACAATATTCAGAATTTAGAATAAAAACGTAGAACTTTGGTTTGAAGTTCCCATATGATGATCCAAGTTTAGAGCGTATTGAATCCGATTCCTCGGAGCGTACAGGTCTAGATCCATGCAAAATAACTAAGAACTAAAGCAATTCTTCCAAACATCCATGAGTCATCATAAGATTAAGAAAAACTTCTTAGAACTTTATTCAAACTCTAATAACCATTGTTCTTCAATAAAAATTCAAACTTGGAAACCTAAAAACG
Source organism: Liriodendron chinense (assembly GCA_003013855.2). Lineage (NCBI taxonomy): Eukaryota > Viridiplantae > Streptophyta > Magnoliopsida > Magnoliales > Magnoliaceae > Liriodendron > Liriodendron chinense. The sequence continues at coordinate 3,555,154 of ML058479.1, forward strand.
AATTAAAGCATCTAAGTAAGCTATAAGTTTCACCTCTTAACTCTAGCTAAGAGGTTAGCTAATGAAAAACATAAAAACAAAACTAGAACTATAACTAGAAGAAGAAGAAAACTAGTTGTAGGAGGCTGGGAAGCCTCCTAGGTCTTGCATCCTTTGCTCCCCACGTTGCTAGATGCCTTAAGAAGAGAGTGGAGGTGGCCTGTTATAAGAGAAATCCCACACCAACTTGAAAACTTCGAGAATCCGTGGAGTCCTTCCGCAATTTGAAAACTTAGTATTGAAAAACAGAGTTTCTGGAGCACCTTAGACCTGTCTGGCGATCGGTCTAACTATGTAGACCTGTCTGGCAACCGGTCTGGGGACAGGTCTTGGGACAGTTTTTCCATATTTTCTTCTTTCTTTCTTCTTCTTTCTTCCACCTTTTGGCACTTGTTATATTGATCTTCAATGCATACAAAGTGACTTTTTTTAACTATGAATTAGTGAAATCTCCCTCTCATTCCTACAATCACAAATTCATGTATTAGATTAGTCTTTAAATCATGAAAACCATGCATAATGAGTGATAAATTGGGGTTAGAATATGCACAATTAAGAGCTCAACAGAAGGTGAATTGAGTTGGATAGTAAAAAAGTTAAAGTGAGGCCCATTGTGAGGCATGATGTCGATCCACACCTTCCTTTCATTTCAAAAGCTAATTATAATACATATTGGCAAAAAATCGGGTCAAGGAAGTGGATCACAACACAAGAAACATGGCGATTTATCTGAGACCTTTGAAAAGTTATTGGTGGCCCCAAACCATTTGGATAAATATGATATATTTTTTTTCTTTTACCCACGTATCTTTGTTACTGTGCTGAACGGGTTGGATGACATATAAACATCACTATGGGCCCCACAGAATGTAACATGTACCGTTATAGTTTGTCCCTAGTATGGACAAAAAAAGAAACCTTTTCATTAGAAGTTATGGCTGTTACTTTTCCCGATTCGATTTTTATATCCATTTGATTTAGTGGACCATCTAATGGTAGATCCAATTCGTTCATAATGTTCGTGGCCCGGGTTTATGTCGAATTAGTGTTGGATTAACGATTTTTCAAGTTACTGATCGCCCACAATGATGGAAAAGGGTAAACGATTTTTAAAATAATATGTTCTTCTTTATTGTGTTGTGGATAACCTGATCAGAATCTTTCGGTTGTCATTTGGTTAGTTACATTCCTCCAAATTTCGGAGAGAGTGAACGGATTGGATTCAACAAAAAACTGAAGATAGAGTTGGATCTAACGAAAACCCCATTTCTTTCTCTTTCTTCTCCGGGATGCACCACTACCTCCTTTGGCCTGATTTTCTCTGGCTTAATCTTCTCCGACTTCGGTCTTCTTCTTGTACCACCGAAATTGAAAGACGTGATGCCTCTATGTTAGTAAATATTTCCCCCCCCCCCCCCCCCCCCCCCCATATTTGTATTAATGTGGGTTTGTGAATGGATGCAGTGGTGTTTTCTTTTAGATTTGTGTTGATGTGTGTCTGTGGATGATCGAGATTGTGGTTTTGAATATGTTAAGATGTAGTACAGTGTTGAGACTAGCATGCACCAATGATCATGGTTGTCATACGCTAAGGATTAAGATTGACATACAGAAAGAGTTGTGGTTGACATATATAAAGGGTCAAGATAGACACTCTAATCATAATAACACACGTATCTCTTTTACAGTTTAGGGTCGTGATAGTCATCCACAAAGGGTCGTGGTTGTCATGTAATAAGGGTCGGGATAGACAGTCCAAACACAATATAGTTCAAGGTCGTGATAGTCATCCACAAAGGGTCGTGATTGTCATGTAGTAAGGGTCGGGATAGACAGTTCAAGCACAATACAATTCAGGGTTGTGATAGCCATCCACAAAGGGTCATGATTGTCATATAGTAAGGGTTGTGATCGTGATAGCCATCTACAAAGGGTCGTGATTGTCATATAGTAAGGGTCGGGATAGACAATCCAAACACAATATAGTTCAGGGTCATGATAGCCATCTACAAAGGGTCATGATTGTCATGTAGTAAGGGTCGGGATCGTGATAGTCATCCACAAAGGGTCGTGATTGTCATGTAGTAAGGGTCGGGATAAATAGTCCAAACATAATACAGTTCAGGATCATGATAGCCATCCACAAAGGGTCATGATTGTCATGTAGTTAGGGGGTTGGGATAGCCATCCACACCGTTTGTGGGGGCCACCATCACTTTTGAGTGGAATCTAATCCATCCATTATCCTTGAGATTTTGTTTTAGGCTATGGATAGAAGAAATATCAACATCCGCTACTCATATGGACTATAATAGATGAAAATATTTAGTATGGAACGGTCACCGTTACCCTTTTTTAGGTATTGTGGGCTACACATAGTTCAGGTCAGCGTCATGTTACCACCTTCCCATATAAACAAGGGGCTACAAAGATAATGAACGGATTGGATCTACTTTGAAGTGGACCCTATGACAACTCACATCCACATCATTGCCTCCAAATTGGAGGCTACGTGACTTCTTCTTCACTCAAATTCCATACCTGCATGATCCTAAGGGTATTTTCGTCCACAACAAAGTTTAAAAAGTATCAGAGGGCTAGTAAGAGAAATAGTTTCAGCAAAAAAAAAGCGGAGAATTTCACCGTATAAGGGGGCCCGTTCAGTCAAAATCCCTAATTACATACCGCGCAATTGATTGCTGTCCATCCAACAACCCTACAAATACTTCCTATCCCAACTATAATGATTTAGGGAGTCTTTTCTCATAAATCATGAAATTAACACTTTGGTTGTAGACCCACTTCACACTTTCTTTAGAAAAGAAGTCATATATTAATCAGCATTGGATTCATTACATGCAGCAAGCAACACACCATATCTTACGTACCTCTCATGCGATAACTACATCAGCACAACTCGATCGGTTTTAGCCACTTATAGGAAGGCTGTGCAAGACCACAGTCTCAACGGTCAGACCAGGCCCGAACCCGAACAGCACACCCCAATCCAGGCCTTCTCCAGTCGTCGCCTTCCCTTCCTCTGCAGATTTCTGTCTCATCTCATCCAAAATAAATAGGACGCATGAGCTAACCATGTTCCCGTACTCGCTAAGCACATGCCTCGTGGCCCGCATCTTCTCAGCCGTTAGATTCAAATTTGCCTCCACTTGATCAAGGATCACAGGCCCACCTGGGTGCACGATCCAAAAGATCGAATTCCAGTCGGTGATTCCAAGTGGCTCGAATGCCTCCACTAGGCTCTTCTCGATGTTCATTGAGATGAGCCCGGGCACGTCCTTGAGCAGGTGGAATGTGAGGCCTACCTCGCGTAAGTGGCAAGCAATTGCACCATCTGAATTGGGTATTATGGTTTGTGCGGCTGACACGATTTGGAAGAGCGGTCGCTCAGAGGGGTTAGGATCGGCCCCAATGATCACTGCGGCCGCACCATCTCCAAAGAGTGCCTGACCTACAAGGCTATCAAGGTGGTTGTCAGATGGGCCACGGAAGGTGATGGCTGTGATCTCAGAGCACACAACAAGAACACGTGCACCGGCATTGTTCTCGGCGAGGTCCTTTGCAAGGCGGAGGACTGTGCCACCAGCAAAGCAACCTTGTTGGTACATCATGTAGCGTTTGACGGAAGGACATAGGCCGAGTAGCTTGGTGAGCTGGTAGTCAGCACCGGGCATGTCGACGCCGCTTGTGGTGCAGAAGACTAGGTGGGTGATCATAGATTCGGGGTGGCCCCACTCCTCGATGGCCTTTGTTGCGGCCTCCTTACCGAGCTTAGGGACTTCAATGACGACCATGTCCTGGCGGGCGTCGAGGGAGGGGGCCATGAACTCACACATGTTGGGGTTCTCCTTGAGTAGGTCCTCCGTCAGGTGCATGTAACGTTTTCGGATCATTGATTTATCGCCTGCATGGCCAGGAACGTAGCACTTTATTGTTAATTTTGGATTCTATGTTTAGAAATTTGAAATTCTAACAGTAACTTGTGCATTTAAAATATAAATAAAAGCTAACAGCTAATTGCATGTGGTGGGCAATTTAAGGACTGATGCTTGGCAAATCAGCAATGGCCCACACCGCAAGACTTGTGTGCGCTCCATGATTGGGCCCATCTAATCGCTAACATATGATAGGGACACTGATTTCCATGATGTTTTTAAGAAATCTACCCGTTAATCCGTTTCTCAGCTAATGGTACCCAAAAATGAGGTAGATTTAAAACTTAGGTGGGCCACACGCCAGGAAATAATAGAGATTAAACATCCCCGTTGAAACATCCCCATTTCAGTTCATTCCAATGCGAATTACCTTTGGATGCTTTCGATGACATATAAACATCACAGTTGACCTGAGAAGTTTTCAACGGTAGACATTTCCTTCCACACTATTTCTTATGGCCTGGAATTTGCCTACTTTTTTTTTTTTTTTTTTTGGCTTATTTCCTAATATGAGTTGGAAAAAGGAAATAACAGTCATGAATATTATTTACAAAATGAGTGAGGATCGTCTGTGTTGAAGACACAAAATTTCAGTGCCGTCTATTCTCATTGGTACACGTCATAGCCAATGACGTCAGCTAAAAAACCAGCTGATTTTCTCTCTCACGTATGGATTGCGTGCTACACAACCCACTTTTTAAGTGTGGAATTTCCCTGGGCCTCATCCTAATTTATTTGTTAGATCAGAGCCGTCCATCAATTTTTTTCGGATTATTCTAAAGTATAAGATAAAAAATGAAGCACATCCAAAGCTCAAGTGGACCAAACAACAGAAAGCATGGGATTGAACGAGTAACGTTGAAACCTTCCTATGGTCCACTTTGAGGTTTATTTGCCATCTAATCCCTTCATAAGGTGACTTAGACCTTGATTCAGGGAAAACTCTAACATCAGCTTGATCAGAGCTGTCTATTGCAACAAGAAGTTTTCAATGGTGAGTGTTCATTTCCCACTCTTTACGGTCGTGTGGCCCACTTGAGCCTTGGATCTGATTTATTTTCAGCCTAGTGACTAGAAGGTATGAAACAAAATGATTGGACTGTGTGGATCTAATACATACATCATGATGGACCCCACGGAAGTTCCACCTTTCAACTGTTCCGGTTTTCTTCTCTCCTAGCTAAGAGCAGAATTTCTTTAGGTGAGAAATTTAGGCGGGCCCATGATAACTTATTTCTTAGATCCACACCGTCCATATAATTTTTTAGATCTTTCCAGGTTATAAACCTAAAAACAAGTTAGATCCAAAGCTCAACTGGAACACACCATGGGAAACAGTGGAATTGATGCTACCGTTGAAAGCTTCTTAGGGCCCAGACGGGCTCTGATCAAGCAGATATTTGTGTTGTACCTTCATCCAGGTATGGGTGGACTTATGAACTGGTTAGATGTTAGATGAAGCCTCACGCTTGGCCTGAGGAAGGTTTCAACCAAAGTTTGTGTAATCCTGACTACTTTCTTTTGGAATGGTCCACTTCAGATTTGGACGTACCTTATTTTTGGAACCATGCTCTAAACCTATTTGGAAAAATTGATAGACGGTGTGGATTTAAGACAAAGGTTATGGTGAAGGGCGGCGACGTCGCATACGTGAAAAAGATGTGCTATGTAGCACACAAGGTACCCGAAGAGGCAAATACGGGATATTTTGTGAGATGGACAAAACGGCAATGACCTGGCCGAACGAGAAGCGACCGCACTGGAATTTACTGTGTTTTCAACACAGACGATCCGCACTCTTACAAAATAGAGTGAGAAAAGCTCAAGCGTACAACCAGTTGTTTGTAGTTTTTATTTATTTTTATTTATTATTATTTAAGAAAGAATTTATTAAAAGATTCAAGGGTTATACATCCAGGCACTTCACAAAAAGCAAAAAACATACTACTAATGACTAACCGTGACTTTCCTAAGCTGACTCAATCCCAATCTATCCAGTAACAAGGCTCCTCGGATAGGACTTGGAAGATCTGGCAACCATCTCGGATGAAGAGAGGCTTCCCAGCCTACCTAGTGCGTTCGCCAACCCATTCACTTTCCTCGGGATAAGCTGGACATGCACTTCAATGTCCCTTGCAGGATTCTTAATTTGAGCTAACCAATACCACAGGGACCAATTTGAGGACTGTCCTTCTCAAGCCCTTCCACAATGACCTTTGGAGTCGCTTTCAACCATGATTTTCTTGAACCTGTTCCGGATCCCAAGGGAAAGGCTTTCAAATACCGCCCTCATGACGAGTACTGCCTGAATATTGGAGTCAACCCCATAACAACTAGTTTGCAGTGTTTGGATATATGATTAGTAAGCGATGCCTGATTCTTAACCCTTCTCCAAATTCAACAAAATTATGTGCTCCCACCTTTCTCAAAAAGAAAAAAAAAAGAAAAATAAATAAATAAAAGCTAGGTAAATGTTGAACTAGGTGTTTGTACAACGTTAAACCCATCTACCATGAAAATGGGATGAGATGGACCCAACTACCAGGTGAGCGACGCCCTAGAAATAATAATAAATTACACATTTATACACATGGTCATGCAATCTTTTTAAGTGCAAAAGCTGCAGTGAATCAATCGTCCATTTGAACGGTTCATTCATTTGTACCATTGTTAGACAAGCGATGGAAAATAAAAAAACTGCGTGCATCTAGTGATCGTCACCATCCAATCAATATTAAAATACGACAATCAAGACCAGGTAGAGGAACAAATCAATTCTAATCATCATTTCAAGGAGGCAAACTCAACAGGTCCCACCGTAAATTGCTTATGATTCCAAAGAATCACTTGGGTTTGATGATGCTAACCATCCAATATATGGCTCATTAAAAAAAACGGATAGCTGTAAAATAATGGCCCACAATTGAAAGGCTAGATCAATCTGATTGTGACGCAGGGAGGACGTGGTAGGTCGATCACCGTCTTCCTAACCGATAGTTCTCGAATCCACGAGAAGAAATAAAAGATAAAAAGAGGAAATAAATTCCGAATAATTGATTTATTGATAATTGAATGAATAATCAAATAAACGTAATTAACTTGCTTTAAATAATAAACTAAATCCTAAATTCGTACTTAATACTAACTTGCAAAGGAAGAAAAGAATCCTAATACAATTAGAAAAGAAATAGAAAAATCTGCGCAATTATATAACGCCCGTCGGGCGCTGTCTTCCTTCTACTGATACGAGCAATCCACATGTCCGATTGCCACAAAACTTTGTGCTTTTACTAACATCGACGTACTCTTTAAGATGGTTGGCTCAGATTCTCCATACCAGTAATAATGGGCCACCTGGACCATCTCTAGTTTCAGTGGGCAGAATTCGAAACTTTTTGGACAGTTCGTACCATTTTTGACGCCACGATCAATCCGTAACTCGGATCGACGTGAAACTTGTTGCGTTTTCTCGGCGTCGAGCAGCTCTACAAAATGGACGGAACGGATCATCATAAATGATTAAGATGGGCCCCACGAGTTGGTCCGAAATCTAAAAACGGGAATAACAATTTCCTGTTTGGGTTGAAACTCCAAAATATGAAATTCCTTAGTTTTCTCTTGTTTTTCTTTCTGTCTATCTCCCGCAGGAAGGTGCGTGATCCACGCCCTCGATCATGGGGTTCTTCCCCTACATCATTCTTCCTCACTTGAAAAAAACTCGTCCTCGAGTTTCGCTTTGGGTTAGGGCCATGATTTGCTTTTAACTTCGGAAGTCGATGCTTGCAGGCCCTATCCTGGAATGCAGTAAAAAATTTCTCCGATTTCTTCTCCACGCCAACATGAATAATTGCAATCTTCTCTGGCACATCAAAAGTTGGCTTTTTCTGAGAAAGGACAATTTCCTTCACAATGAACGATTCATCAGGAAGTTCGGCAATTACGATCGCCTCGATTTCCTGCATTGCTGGCGTGATACTTTCTGAGATGCTCATGGATTCCATCAAAACTGACTCCATAATGTCAGGAATAACTTTAGACTCTCCTTCCTTATCCTTTAAGACTGAGGTATTGATTTCCTCCACCTCCTAAGAATTTTGAAAATCTTATGAGATGGTGGTAGGTTGTACTTCAACTACCTGATCTGAAGTTGCATTACCTCGAAAATCTCTTTCAACATAATCCCCACGATCGTTCCCACACGTAGGCCGTCGTACGATGATGTCTTCGACCTCTTTATCGCTGAATTTTGAATCGTCTGGGGTAGCCCTGCGATAGGCCACCTGGGGTGCTCTACAGAACATGGGGTTATTCCGTACAGCGAGCACAGGTGGTTGTTGATTGTTGCCTTGGGCTTGGGGCAAATTTAATGCCGCTACAATACGGTTGAGGGTTGCCTGTATACCTTGCAAGATCAACCGGTTCTCCCGTTGTGCAGTTTCTAATGCTGCCTCGAAAGCTGTCGCCGTTAGATAGTCCCTTGGAGCATCGTCCTTAGGATGAGGATCCAACCCTTCATTAGAGGCCATCGTCCTGAGGAAGAAACCTCTCTCTGATACCAATGACGCAGGGAGGACGTGGTAGGTCGATCACCGTCTTCCTAACCGATAGTTCTCGAATCCACGAGAAGAAATAAAAGATAAAAAGAGGAAATAAATTCCGAATAATTGATTTATTGATAATTGAATGAATAATCAAATAAACGTAATTAACTTGCTTTAAATAATAAACTAAATCCTAAATTCGTACTTAATACTAACTTGCAAAGGAAGAAAAGAATCCTAATACAATTAGAAAAGAAATAGAAAAATCTGCGCAATTATATAACGCCCGTCGGGCGCTGTCTTCCTTCTACTGATACGAGCAATCCACATGTCCGATTGCCACAAAACTTTGTGCTTTTACTAACATCGACGTACTCTTTAAGATGGTCGGCTCAGATTCTCCATACCAGTAATAATGGGCCACCTGGACCATCTCCAGTTTCAGTGGGCGGAATTCGAAACTTTTTGGACAGTTCGTACCATTTTTGACGCCACGATCAATCCGTAACTCGGATCGACGTGAAACTTGTTGCGTTTTCTCGGCGTCGAGCAGATCTACAAAATGGACGGAACGGATCATCATAAATGATTAATATGGGCCCCACGAGTTGGTCCGAAATCTAAAAACGGGAATAACAATTTCCTGTTTGGGTTGAAACTCCAAAATATGAAATTCCTTAGTTTTCTCTTGTTTTTCTTCCTGTCTATCTCCCGCAGGAAGGTGCGTGATCCACGCCCTCGATCATGGGGTTCTTCCCCTACATCAGATTGGCGTGATTTTTTCTCCATGACCTAAAGCCAGATGGTATGAATAAATTAATGAATGGAAACGTCAGATGGTATGAATAAATGAAGGGTCCAGATTGACGATTAGGAACACCACATCTTATTTATTGAAGAGCATATTAGCAAACAAGATGACTCACAAATTCGCTTGAACTTCTCCTTGAGCTCGGTCATGTGTTCACTCTTCGTCATCCTGAAGTAGTAGTCCGGATAGTCGGCCTGGATTACCTCACTGGATGGTGTGGCTGTGCCGATGGCCAGCACCGTGGCTGGGCCTTCCTGATCTGATGGATTGACACCGCCGACATGGCTCTCAATTGCACGCTTTGTTGTGCACTGCTTTGCACCAAAATATAAGTATTCTCTAAAGGGAAGGTACAAGACGCTATGACACTGATGATTTGCTGAAAGGAGGAAGCATTTGGGTGAAGTTATCTACAAGGGTTAGGTTTCATGGATAGGTAGATGGGGAACCACTGGGGTTAGATGGTGAGTTACGGTGGGGGCGGCTGAGGGGCTGTACGTCTTTCACCTGCTTTTGTTTTTTTTTTTTTTTTTTTTTTTCTTCTTTTGATAGGAATCGGATTGCGTGCGGAGTTACACCGCACGCTCTTATCGTGCGGAGTAAACTCAGTTGGGCCCACCTAGAATTTATATGCTTTATCTATTCTGTCCATATGTTTTTCCAGCTCATTTTAGTGGTTGAGCCCAAAATTTAAGCATATCCATATCTCAAGTGGACCATGCCATGGAAACAGTGGGAATAATGATTTCCACCGTTGAAACCTTCCCAGGGCCCATAGTGATGTTTATTTGTCATCCAACCTGTTCATAAGATCACATGGATATGGATGAAGGGAAAACACAAATATCAGCTTGATCCAAAACTTCTGTATCCTCCGAGAATTTTTCAATGGTAGACATTCAGTTCACATATTTCTTGTGGTGTGGTCCACTTTAGATTTTGATACGCTTCATTTTTTGGAACCATACCTAAAAGTTTCCGTTAAGATGGATGGACGGAGTGGATAGAATACTTAAATCACTGTGGGCCCCACTCAGTACGCAATCCGCTTCCCTTTTGATACGCCTCTCTTTCGATAACAATTTCCCATACAAAACTGGAGTATGTTCTACTTTACAAAACTGAAAAGCAATGGCTATGCATGATCAGCCTCTCATTGTCATCTTTCTTCTGCCGCAGCCCATATAAATGGTTAATTAGTACTCTTTATGGAAGCATCCAGTAAAAGTCAACACTAACTTTTTGAAAAAGTAAAAAAAATATTTACAGTGCTTAACCGACACAAAGGAGTGGACATCAAATGACCACGTGAGATTTCCACACCACAAGTCATAACTGCCTTGGTTCTCAAACGGCTGTAAATAAAGATGCTGGGGAAGAATGCAAGTACCGGATGTGAGAGCAGTAGCATTCTAGTGTGTGTCTAGTGGAGAAGTGTGAGACAACTTTGTATGTGTAAGAGTTGTGAGTGGCGGAGTGATTCTACTTGTGCAAGAATAGTGTCTTGTACATATGTAATAGTTGTGATTTATATAATAGAAAAAGTGTCTTGTTCTCTCTTGTTCTCATTTGTAATAAGTGACATTATAGGTGTGACAATTTCTAACAAGTGGTATAGAGTGAGTTTCTGTCCAGGACCGTCTATTGTGAGCAGTGCAACGCTCTAAAGTCGATCGGTCAGGGACCGAGCTTTTTGGTGGTGAAGATCGACGGGCGATTACACCAAGCACGATGGCAGATCTTGCAAATATAACTGGAGGGCTCAAGAAGTTGAACAATCACAACTACGACTATTGGCGTTCATGCAAGGAGTCATATCTACAAGGTCAGGATCTCTGGGAGGTCGTCAGTGTTGGGGAGTCTTCAAACTTGCTCGGATGGGTGCTCCGATCGGCTGGCTGACCGGCCGAAGAGCGTGACCTAGATGCTGTGAAGAACCCCCCTCCCATGTGCAGATTGTGCCCAGACCGGTCGGCCGACTGGTCGTCAGTGGGCTCCGACCGGTCGGCTGTGAGGCAAATCGGATGACAATCTCCTTGGACAGTTTTTTGTGAAGGCCGACCGGTCGGCTGTGCGCGCGGATTCCTTGCGCAGTCCGCAGTACTGCGCAAGGTGTTTCTATTTTCGGATTTCTTCCTATTTAAGGTGTTGTAATTCGACCTAGAGAGGGATTCTAAGGTGTCCAAAGTTTCCTATTCGTACTAGGAAGAGGGGAGAGGTGTGTGTGAGAGAGAATTTGGGATTTTCTTTGTGTTTCCTTGCTTTGTGGGCTGTCAATCTCTGTAATCTCTGATATTCATAGTGGATCGCTTTGCGTCGTGGTTTTTTACCCGTTTTTGGGGTTTTTCCACTTAAAATTCGAAGTCTCTTGTGGTGTGCTTCTGTGTGATTGATTGCATATTGTGTACTCGTTTGATTGCGCATTGCTTCACGTGTTCGGCGTTCCGCTTCCGCTGCCAGCTTCTATCCCAACAAGTGGTATCAGAGATAAAGTTGGGGTGAAGTAGATTCGAATCTGAGACGAGAAGATGGGATCGAGCGCAATGTTCGATATAGAGAAGTTCTCCAGGAAAAATAACTTTGAGCTATGGAAGGTGAAGATTGAATCCTTCCTGGTTCAGCAAGGGCTTAATGGAGCTCTTGGAAAGCGACCCAAGGCTATGAAAGACGATGAGTGGACGAAGCTCGACAAGAAGGCAAGGACCTCAATCCTGTTAAACCTTACGGATGATGTTCTCTATCATGTCATGAAGGAGAAGACTGCGGCTGAAACGATGGCGAAGCTAGAGAATGTTTATGCCAAGAAATCTCTACAGAATCGCATGTACGTGTTGATGTAGTTGTTCACCTTAAGGATGGCTGAGGGAACTGAGGTGGAGGACCACCTGAGCACGTTCAATAGGCTGGTTTGCAAGTTGGTGGAGATTGATGAACCGATGAAGGATGAGTACCAAGCATGCATCTTGTTGAATTCTCTTCTAGATTCATATGAGTCGTTCAGGGACTTTGTGTGCGTAGGGAGGGAAACCATAAGCGTCGAGACCGTTATCTCAGCCCTCCAGTCGAAGGCGATGCGAAAGAAAAGCGGTGACGTGGCTTCCCGTTATTCCTCAGAGGCACTGGTTATGAGAAGTTCTGAGCATGGAGGATATTCCAATCGGGATTGAGGGCCAAGGGTAAAGGTAAGTCTAAGGTGAAGTGCTAGAATTGTGGCCAGGAGGGCCACATGAGAGGGGATTGTCAGAATCCCAGGTTGAGGCAAGAAAAGTATGGAAATTCTTTTGAGGAAGGAACCAATATTATAGAGGACGGAGGTGACGGTTGTGATGTTCTGACTGTATCTGGCAAGGGATCTCACGGTAGTGAGTGGATCCTTGATTCAGGGGATTCATGTCACGTTTGTCCTGACCGGAGTTCATTCACGACATACAGGGAGTATGGTGGAGAATCGGTGTTTGTGGACGATGGAGTCGCTCATAAGGTTGTGGGTGTTGGTACTGTGCGCATCAGGATGTTCGATAGGGTTGAACGAGTCCTGGAAGATGTGAAGCACGTTCCCAAGATGAAGATGAATGTGATTTCTCTTGGTGCACTCGAGGCGAAAGGGTGCGTGTTTATCGGCCGCGATCGTTGTTGTGAAGTGATGAAGGGGGCACTCGTGTGTATGAAGGCACGGAGGTGTGGCCATCTTTACATGTTGATCGGGAGCACAATTCACAGTTGAGCTGTGGGAACGACAGTGAGATCCACGGTTGCTCGTATGTGGCAAGTGCCCAAGGGCCACATGAGAAGAGCGGTAAAGGGCGTGAATTTACAAGGATATGGTCGATGGTGGCGCGAGAAGCAGTGGAGCTATGATTGAAGATGAGATGACGTTGTAAGGATGTGTTGATTCGACGTTTGAAGCCTCGGTGGAGTTTGTTGGGGAGTCTTCAAACTTGCTCGGATGGGTGCTCCGACCGGCCGGCCGACCGGCCGGATAGCGTGACCCAGATGTTGTGAAGAACCCCCTCCCATGTGCAGATTGTGCCCAGACCGGTCGGGCGACCGGTCTGCTGTGAGGCAGGTCGGATGGCAATCTCCCTGGACAGGTTTTTGTGAAGGCCGACCGGTCGGCTGTGCGCGCGGATTCCTTGCGCAGCCCAGCAGTACTGCGCAAGGTGTTTCTATTTTCAGATTTCCTCCTATTTAAGGTGTTGTAATCCGACCTAGAGAGGGATCCTAATGTGTCCAAGGTTTCCTATTCGTACTAGGAAGAGGGGAGAGGTGTGTGTGAGAGAGAATTTGGGATTTTCTCTGTGTTTCCTTGCTTTGTGGGCTGTCAATCTCTGTAATCTTTGATATTCATAGTGGATCGCTTTGTGTCGTGGTTTTTTACTCGTTTTTTGGGTTTTTCCACGTAAAATTTGGAGTCTCTTGTGGTGTGCTTGTGTGTGATTGATTGCATCTTGTGTACTCGTTTGATTGTGCATTGCTTCACGTGTTCGGCGTTCCACTTCCACTGCCGGCTTCTATCCCAACAGTCGGCGGTAGTGAAACAATTGCACCTGTAAGAGAGGATGTCAAAGCCCTACGTCTGTGGCGGATTAAAGCTAGGAAGGTCATGTACGTGCTGAAGACAACAGTTCAAAAGGAACTGTTAGAGCACATTCGGGAAGTTGAGACGCCAAAAGCAACCTAGGATACACTGGCAACACTCTTTGCCAGGACAAATGATGCATGACTTCAGTTTTTGGAAAATGAGCTTGCGACGGTCACACAAGGGTCAATGACAATTAGCCAGTATTTCATGAAAGTAAAACTCCCTGTAACAAGATCTCCCAACTTAACCCAGATTTCATGGGTCAGCGATGCCAGGATGAGGCGTATTATCACTCGTGGATTAAGGCTCGAGTATAACGGGTTTATGACGACCATCAGGGGTTGGCCGACTCAGCCATCTCTTGTAAAGCTTGAGAGCTTGCTGGTAAATCAAGAAACTCTGGCCAAACAAATGGCCAACGTTTCAATAAAAGATGAAGAAGAAGCACTCTTTTCTCGAAAAGGAAGAGCAGCTGTAAGACCAAAGAAAGGAGACAACACCAAGGCTAATCTGCAGAGAGGAAGTTCTCATCCAAGGGGAGCCTCGCAAAACAACATTGATGAGAATCGGCAACAAAGGAGTTCATGGCGAGACATTGAGTGTTACGATTGTGGCAAGAAGGGTCACTTTGCTCGTGATTGTAGATTGCCAAGGAAGAAGAAGACAAACGAAAGAAATTTGGTGACAACGGCAAGTCATCAAAGCGAAAGTGAAGAAGAATGGGATAACCAAGCATCCCTAGCAATAGTCAAGGAGCTAGCACTTGCTACAGTTTTCATCCCTGAAGTCATCAACTATACCAAGACTACATCGTCGACTCCGGATGTTCGAATCACATGACCGAAGATAAATCGAAGTTTGTAACTATGACCAAGTACGATGGTAATAAAGTGGTTGTCACAGCAAACAACGCACGACTTCCAATCACTCATATCGGGGAGGCTACCTGTATACCAAGATTCAGCAAAAATGAGGCGCAGCTACAATGGGTATTCTACGTACCAGGAATGAAAAAGAATATACTATCTGTGTCTCAACTAACATCGTCTAGCAACTATGTTGTATTCGACCTCGGTAATGTAAAAGTTTGTAGAAGTGTAAAGTTGTCTGATGAGCCGATCATGACGGGACACAAATTGAACTCTGTCTACGTCATGTCAGCCAAATCAGCCTATGTACAAAAGACTCGTCAAAGTGAGATGGTTGATTTGTGGCATGCCCGACTAGGGCATGTAGGATATAATAGGTTAAAAGTCATGATGGACAAATCCATGGTGAAGGGACTTCCGTGACTAGAAGTCCAGAAAGATACTATATGTGCCGGTTGTCAGTACGGGAAGGCTCATCGGCAACCATATACAGAAGCCAAGTATCAGGCGAAGAAGCCGTTAGAGATCATCCACTCAGATGTGTTTGGCCCAATAAAACTGCCTTCAATTAGTGGCCTAAGATACATGCTCACCTTCATTGATGATTACTCAAGGTACGTGTGGGTGTACTTCTTGAAGGAGAAAATGGAGGTGTTCTAGAAATTCAAAGAATTTCAAAGTAAGGTTGAAGGTGAAGTTGGCCACAAGATTCGGTATCTCTGCACCGATAATGGAGGAGAATACACATCAACTGAGTTTTCGACATATTTAAAGAAGATCGACATTTGGCGTCAGCTAATGTCACGCCCTGAAATCCGAGACTCGAGTACAACAACTCAAGGCCTGAGTTTCAGAGTGCGAATTTAATCCAAATATAACATTTAGAGAAATTCCATTCCACATACTACAATAATACCAAACTAAAGTATTTTATTAACCATAAATTAAATTTCAAATGGAAATTACATCAAACAACTACATCTACTCTGCAAAATATTCAAATCTACTGAAGTCTGTTTTCAATCATCCTCCAAAAGAAATAAATTCAACACCTAAGCTAGGATAAGTCTTCTAATAAAAGTAGTCGTCCAGATATTCTGCTTCAGCTGCTCCTCCTTTGTCCTGATATCCTGCAGGAACTGTGGTGATTTTGGTGAGCTAAAGCCCAGTGAGATCATTTCCATCACAAGTAATATTCCAGTTGATAAAATGTTAGATGTGAAATACCAACAGCTAGAATCATACGAATATACAAGGCTATGGTGATGATTTACACACTTTATGTCTTATTATGAATGAAACATGATTATCATGATGTCATGTATGTTATTATACTGTGAGAGCAACAAACGTCTAGAAACTCGTTGCCACTGAACATTAGGAACCTGTCGCAAATCAACCATGCTCACCTAACCAATACAACGAGGAGGCAAATCAACCATGCACGCCAGTGGGCAAATCAACCATGCACCACTGATCCAACCGAGCAAATCAACCATGCTCAATAAGTGAAACGACCAGAACTCGCTGCCACTGAACATTAGGAACCTGTCGCAAATCAACCATGCTCACCTAACCGGTACAGCGAGGCGGCAAATCAACCATGCACGCCAGGAGTCAAATCAACCATGCTCCTGTTATGTCATAATGTGTAGAAGATGTACATGAATGTATGAGCTATGGAATCACTCTTTCAAGCACACGATGCATCTCAAACTCAATTTCATTCATACAATGCATGCGTTACTTTTATTTACGTGTTTCTCAATGTATACCCTAATTTATTATTAATTACGAAAGTGGAGTAGTATGTACAACATGTTAAGTTTATATTAAAGGCGGTGTCTAAAATATCAAGGTTTAAGTTACGTCTATTCGGCTATTCAGGTATTAACTAGGAAGTTATGATAAAAAGGAAATCAATAATGAAAGAGGAGTGGCTTGGAATTTGGATATACAACCATCTTAATATCCAATTAATTTATAGACATGGGAGATGGGCACTATTCTTGGAATTCCAACACGTTCCTATTAGAACCAACTAAGAACTTGGAAATGATGGCTTCGAAATTTTCATAATAGGAATAGAAGACAAAAGGATAATCAATAAGGAAGATTATGAGGTGGATCACTCACCTGCAGCCTCCTTAAACTTGAAAAGTGACGAGCTGAGTCGACTCAATGAGTTAACTCAGCTATAAGAAAACAATTCTTCCTTTCTTCTTTCTTCTCTTCTTCTTCTTCTCTTCTTCTTCTCTTCTGATTGGGGTGCTTGTCCCAACAGCAACTGCCCCAGCAAGGGATACCTCCCCCCTCTCTCTCTCTCACAGCCTCTCTCTCTCTCTCTCTCTCTCTCTCTCTCTCTCTTTTCTTTCTCTTTCTCTCTCTTTCTCACCGCTGCTCCCTCTCTCTCTTTCGCTTCTTCTTCTTTCTTGCTGCCCCAGCTAAAGTAGCAACAGCGGCAACAGCAACCTGAACACGAGCAGCAACAGCGGCAGGAGCACAAGCAGCAACAGCAGCAGCAGTACGTGCGCTGCCACCCAGTCTCTCTCTCTCTCCTTCTCTCTCTCCAACGACCCACTCTCTCTCTCTCTCTCTCTCTCTTTCTCGCAGCTTCTCTCTCTCTCCTTCTCTAACAGTTCTCCCTCTCTTTCTCTCTCACTGTTTCTTCTGAAGAAATTACGCAGAGAGCCTGGCTTTTTATAGCCAAGCTCGCACGCCCGAGCGAACTGAAGACGTTTCTGACTCCAACTTGGATTCAGATTTCATATTTTGCAAACTAAGCCACTTGTAACCGTTGGAGACCTAGGTAGGGTCTACACGACTCTAATGGAGCAGCCCCCAGGCTACCATGCAAAGTAACGGTCAGGATCTATGCCTCTTTTGATTTGGACGGTGACTTGAAGTGGGTCCCACAAATGACGTGCAGTCACAGGACTTGGACGGACTGAGTTTGGGTAGGGTCCTGATTCTAACGAACGGACTGGATATGAAATATGGGCCCAAGTGATGGACGGTTGGAACCACCCAGATGGATAGCGTCCGCTGTTTCAGCGGAGTGAAGACGCGGGTGAGGGTGGGATTCCTTTACAGTACTCCTGTTACGTGTGGTGCACGTACACCCACCCTGGGTTCCACTTTCATGTGGGGCCCACCTGCAGTGGTCCCCAACGGACGGCGTGGATGAAACCAGTAGACGACGTCTGCTCGCAGCAGTGCTGCAACGAAGAAGAAGAAGAACTCTTCTTGGATTCGCGGTCAACGCTGGTTGACCGGACCGGTGACGTGCATGTTATGCACGTGGGTCCCACCATGATGTACATGCAACATCCACTCCATTCATCAGGTAGGCCACATCATTTTAGGTTATAACACAAAAAATGAGACGGTTTCGAAGTCAGATGGCCCACTTATGGCCCGATTTCTGATTAGGGCATTTGTAGGATGATCGGAGGGTTGAAATTTGACATGTATGGTTGGATCCTATCCTAGAACTAGTATATAAGGCTTTGTACAAAAATGATATCCAGAAACCATGATCTTTGAAAATGTCCTGTAACTTAAGTTTAATTAATAACATATATTTCTGATTCATTGTAGATTATGTAAAACCTACCACTTCTACACTATTCTAGTGTTCATGTTGAGCACTTCTAATAAAAGGAACATACTATAATCCTTACGGATCGTTTAATATTAATTTATTCATTATTTAAGTTATTTAATTACTTAACTATTAAATTAAACTATTAATTAAATTGTCTCTGAATCTACAGCAGCTAAAATCCTATTTTAACTACTGTAAAACCAGGGTTATTACAGCTAACATGTCCGTACATTGCACAGTAAAATGGAGTAGCCGAAAAAAAGAATTGACACTTGGTAGAAATTGTTAGAAGCATGATGCATGCTAAGAAGGTTCCAAACAAATTCTGGGCCGAGTCTTTGAAGACAATAGTGCATATAATCAACCGGCTACCTCAAGCAAAACTGAGGTTCATCTCACCTTTTCAGAAGCTGTGGAAGATCAAGCCCACGGTAAGTCATTTTAGAGTCTTTGGTTGTATATGTTATGTACTTGTACCTCAGAAGCTTCATAGTAAGATTGAGAAGAAAGCGCTTCAGTGTATATTCGTTGGATATGACACCGAATGTAAGGGATGGAAGTGTTGCGACTCCACCACCAATCGTTGTTACACATCTTGAGATGTAGTATTCGATGAGGCGTCCTCATGGTGGCCACCAGAAACCATGATTCTACCAAGTTTCAAAGACTCAGAAGATGGCCCTCAACAAAAACCAAAGATGAAGGAACTCAGAACAAATGATGATGACCAAATAAATGAAGAAAAGCCTAGTCAAGAGGACTTGCCTCAGCCGAATACACCAAGAAGATCTACAAGCCCATGAAAAGATGGTTTCTACCAACAGACATCAGAAGAAGCCAGGCTAAGACATCTTGAGGTAGATGATGAACCAAAGCAATTACGACGATCTAGTAGAGTGAGAAAATCGAATCCAAAATACATAGATGCTACTCTAGCCCAAATGGATGATATCCATGAACCAGCATCATATGAAGAAGCACAACGAAGTAAGGAATGACTGAAAGCCATGGATGAGGAAATTTCAGTGCTAAAAGCAAACTAGACATAGGATCTGGTTCCCAGGCCTAATGATGTAAAACCCATTTCATGTAAATGGGTATATAAAATCAAGACTCGTGCCAACGGATCAATCGAAAGGTACAAGGCTAGACTTGTTACATGAGGATTCTCACAACAGTACGGGATTGAATATGATGAGACCTTTAGTCCCGTAGCAAAAATAACAACAGTACATGTACTACTAGCCTTGGCTACAAGCAAGTCATGGAAGCTATGGCAAATGGACGTGAAAATGCCTTTCTCCATCGAGAGATGGATCGGGACATCAATATGGAGTAGCCGAAAGGATATGAGAATAAAGACAAGCCAAATTATGTTTGCAATCTGCGAAAGGCTCTCTACGGATTGAAGCAAGCCCCAAGAGCATGGTCAGTAAGATTGTTGAATTCCTGCTACATAATGGATATCCAGCCACACCTGCAGATTCTAGCCTATTGTGGACCCTTGCCGTTTCGCGCTCCCACACGACGTCGTTCTCCCTTTCCTTTCGGAAAAAGAAGAAGAGGTGCCTGCGCGCGAATCGCCGTTTGTGCCACTGGCTTGCCTCGTTCTCGAGGGCTTTGTTTGGTTGTCGTGTTAAGCTGGATATGTTTAGATGAGTTTATATAAGACCAGAGTTGCCACTAGCCAGTTACTTCGAATCTACAGTCGGCTACCCCGTAGAAACGTTAGAGAAGGGGATCCGAAGATTCCTTTCTCTAAAATGACTCCTTTTGATCTGCGGCCAGAGATTCGAGGTAAGGGATCACGGTTACAGGGTGGGAAGAGGTTAAGCACCCCACACACTGCCCGTACCGAAGTACGGTCTCTACTTCACAGAATCGAACTAACACTTGAAAGTCTGTTTTAATCCTCGTATATTCTCATAGATTACATGATGCATGAATGCAGGTCTGAACAGTAAGAGTTTCTGATGGGCAGGTTTCCATTAACAGGCAAGCCCAGAGCATACGCTCGAACTGACAGGTGCTTTATGCGAGATGCATGCTGTGTGTTTGAATAATCAAAGTGCTTGTAGTGAAGCAGGGGGGTTGGAAGAAAAGTAAATGTTGCACTTATGCTAGATGCAAATGAGATGATGTTGGTAAAAGAGTAGCTGGATGGACGGAGGTGTCGCAAGGATTGGCTTCGAGTGGGTGGATCAAGACTTGGATGACTTGGGAGACCTAGACCAGTGGTCAGGCTGGGCTGGACCAGGGCTAGACTCTCCTCACTCGGGCTCTCCTTGGTGGAGGAATGGGCTAAAGGGTGGAGAGACGGATTGCACTCGGGCTGGATGGCTTCGGAGGGATTGGATTGGGTTGTTGAAATGAGAAGGGGAGGGGGGTATTTATAGCAGCGGGCAGTGGCAGAACCCGTAAATAATTTTGGATGGGCCTCCGTACGGACGCTCCTCGGGTTCCGGCGCGTGGTACGGTCATGTCTCGGGGCTGCTGCTTGGGACTCAGCGAGTTGAGTCGGTGGGTCGACTCAGCGGGTTGACTCGGTGATTTGACTCAGAGATTTGACTCGGTGATTTCACTCGATGGGTTGACTCAGTGGGTTGACTCGGTGATTTGACTTAACGGGTTGACTCAGTGAGTTTGACTTTTTAAGGATTTTTTGATTGGTTTTTCTTATGGGGGTTTTTCAGGCTGATGTTTAGGGGCGAGTTGACTGGGTTCAGGCTTGAGTTAGGCTATGGATTGGGGCTTACAAGGGTGAGTTTGGCTGAGTTTGGACATGGGATTTAGGGGTATGGTCCTCCATTCATCCAGCTATCTCTACCAACAGTGTAGCCGAAGGTGGGGTGTCTACACCTATTTATAAAGGCTAGAAATGAAAGGTTATCTATCATTCTCATATATATGGATGATCTAATCATCACTAGGGATGATTCTGAAGAAATCATCTGGGTAAAAAAAAACCTATCAGTACGATTCCAAATGAAGGAGCTCGGGGAACTCAAGCATTTTCTAGGACTCAAAATTGGTCAAGTCAAGGAAGGTCTCTTCTTGTGCCAATAGAAATATACAAGAGACCTCTTACAAAAGTTTGGTATGACCAACTGCAAGCCGATATCGACGCTGATGGAAACAAACATGAAACTATGTGCGGATGAAGGAGACACCCTGAAGGACTCAGCAATGTATAGGTGGCTTGTCGGGAGTCTAATCTACTTAACATTAACCATACCCAACATTATACATGCAGTCAGTGTAGTCAGTCGATTCATGCAAGAACCAAGGAAACCTCACTTGGAGGCCGTTCAAAGAATCTTACGATACATCAAAAGTACCGCTTACTACAAACTTCTATACAAGAAGGGAAAGTGTGAGCTAACTGGATACTGTGACGCTGACTTTGCCGGAGATCCTACAACTCGCCGATCTACTACTGGGTACTTCTTTCACTTTGGTTCCGCAACAATCTCTTGGTGTAGTAAAAGACAACCAACGGTTTCATTATTGACTACCGAAGTAGAACACAGGTCAGCAGTAATGGCAGCTCAAGAATATACCTAGTTAACACTTTTGTTGGAGAACTTGCATCAGCCAATAGAAAAGCCAGTGTCACTTTATTGTGACAACTTATCGGCTATCAAACTAGCTGAAAACCCTGTTTTTCATGTAAGGACCAAGCATGTCGAAGTTCATTATCACTACATTCAAGAGAAGGTCCTAGAAGAAGATATAACACTATTACCAATCGGAACAAAAGACCAAGTTACTGATATATTTACAAAAGGACTCAACTCCACATCATTTACAAATCACCGAGAAGCTCTTTTAAAGAAAGTCAGTGTTGAAGGGAAGTATTGTTGAAACAGCTGGAAACATCCAGAAAAAGTCAACACTAACTTTCTGGAAAAGTAAAGAAATGCCTACACTACTTCACTGACACCAAGGAGTGGACATCAAATGACCACGTGGAGCTTTCCACACCACAAGTCATAACTGCCTTGGTTCTCAAATGGCTATTAATAGAGGTGCTTGGGGAGAATGCAAGTACCATGTGTGAGAGCAGTAGCATTCTAGTGTGTGTGTTTACTGGAGAAGTGTGAGACAACTTTGTGTGTGTAAGAATTGTGAGTGGCCTTGATAGGAGTGTGTGTCTACTTATGTAAGAATAGTGTCTTGTACATGTGTAATAGTGTAACGCCTCGGTTTTTCAGTGCTCGAGTGTTGAGCCCATACTTTGAAAAGCCCGGACATAAAGGCTACCAATCATCACTTAACACTATCATTGTATTTCAAGATAGGAGAGATAGATCTAAGAATTCAACAATGCAAGAATCATCATATCAGAGCGGAAGTAAGTAATGCCCATAAGGCTTATACAAATCCAAGTTCCAAA
Organism: Liriodendron chinense; assembly: GCA_003013855.2. Lineage (NCBI taxonomy): Eukaryota > Viridiplantae > Streptophyta > Magnoliopsida > Magnoliales > Magnoliaceae > Liriodendron > Liriodendron chinense. The sequence goes on from ML058479.1 coordinate 3,577,952, forward strand.
AGTAACGAATAAAAAGGAAAAAGCAAGTCTATTCGTCATGGCCCGCCATACGGTCCAGCTCCTCTTGAGATAGGTAAGGCCAAGTGTCTCGAATATTTGCCTTAGGCTCATTCACAGCTGGAACAGGGACACCCTTCTCCATCATCTGCACCATCTGATATATTTCGACAACGTCATTCGTTGTCATCGTGAGATAACACCCTCCAAGATTTTTATGTACATAATACAAAATAATTATGATAGAAACAGATGCAAATAACATGATTAAAGAAGTCATAGAAAATAGGTAAACAGGTATCCAATACATATTATGATTATCATGTTACGTTTAAATCTTATTAATGCATGAATGCATGCACATGTTCTTCAGCCTGGGGATGTATCCAGTTGGTGAGGGTCGAGCCGACAGTAACTTGGTTAATCACCAAAGTTACCCGCAATGTAATGCTTATCAAACCAAGAATAGTGTGACTCGTTGTCAATACCATCCGCAAATGTCATGCAATAGATGATTACCCAGCCGTCATTAGTCCATTTGGTAATTCAATAAAATATACTCATGGTCATTATGGGAGACGTGCACATTCCAGCATAGGCCGACAGCTCGGGCATAACATCCTAGAATACCATCCCCGGCCCACGAGAGGAATGATCATAGTCTTAACTCCCATTCCTTTCTAAATAATATACCACAACTCAATTTTAATATAACTTATAAGACAATATCATTGTCTATCATAATGCCAATATATTTCAACATATATAATTCAAAACTTAATTTACTTTCATGTCCAACGTAATTCACAAGATTTCATAGCATTCACTTCAAAAGTAAAATCAACACATATGTGAATAATTTAATATATTCCATTGTCAAAAAATTAAATTTTATTTAAATAAGCTTTTTGAAACAAACATGTGAACACCACTTTATTTTCTTCAAGTGATTTATACTTTCCAAATATGACTATCAATCTAATAATATGCATTACAATTAAACAATTAAGAATTAATATTCAATTACCAATAAAAATGGGGGAAGCTTGAAGGGTGAGGGACCTCACCTCCAAAACAGAAATTCTTTTGCCAAGGTGAGAAGAAGGAAGGAGTTTGGAAAAATCACTCGAGTTCCTATACCAATGATTAATAAAAATTAAGGATTTCTAATATTACTCTACCGGTTCCAAACCTAGGAAAGAGACTAGATAAAGAGAATCTTTACATTCAAATCCGAACTGGTATAGCCCCACTAAGCCAATGTTAAAAGCATAAGGTAAACCATCTAATGCAAATTTCTATTTTGCACTAGATCATTTGCAATAGATTTGTATCCCAATTCTCAAAAATTAAAACCGGATGATGATTTGAAGATAACACCCAAATGTAAAACTCCATCTAAAATCAATACCTCAGATTCACGGGAATCACTACTCAAAGGACAAGAATCAATCAACATTACTTTAATTTCACAAATTCCACTCCACTATCTGATTTTGCTACAACATCAGATATATCTTCTGAAATACTTACAACCCCACAGTTACAGATTATCAACTTAGGGAAAACTCAAGGAGTTGATTAAACAGTGCACAGCAAACAAGTCTACTCTCTCTCCTAATCTAGTTGCTGAACTATAACAGAAATGGAGTTGATATTTGAAAATTAAACTCGGATTGAATCATCTACCATTAGACAAACATAGATTTGAAAATAGAAATCATACTAGACTTCTCACACCGATCTGCTTTGAATGAGAAAATCACACCAATACAAGCTGATTCTAAAGATTCAAGAAGCTTTCTTCAATCCAGCACCTAACGGATGAACAACTTCAGCTCCAACAAAACTGGTGGAGATGGGCGCCTGATATAATAGAGATCAGACTCTTGCTGAGGTTTACTTCAAGAATCCCATCGATTTGAAGGACTGCTATCAGATACACCAGAGCACTTAGATCAGAATGTTGGGCGATCTTGGACTCTTTGAGAAAGAAGGAAGGATAAAATGGAAACAAAGAAATGGAGCTGGAATTTCAGATCTGCTATTTGCTCAACGAAAATGGAAGAAGAATAATCTCAATCCTTTTTATGAAGACTAGCAATCCATGTGAAGGAAAATGAACAACTGAGATTGCTTCCAGAGAACTATCTCTATCAACCATTGGATGGCTGAAAAGTCTTACAACAATTAGACGTGGATTGCAAACGTGGCAACCCCGTTTTTGTAAACAATAGAAAGACCAACTGTACTTTGATTTGGAATTTATCTGCAAGTAATCACTCTCACCAAACAAAACCACCTTGATTTGATGAAAGGCCTAACCCTCTACAAAATAGACGGATTGGATTTTCCACGTGTGGGCCACAATGATCACAGTTTGATGATTTTGTAGCTGTAGAAAACACAAACTCAATTTGGACAGCCTAACTTCTGGCCCAAACTACTTTACTTTTGATGCATTGTGGGTGACATCGACACCAAGGTTTTGATTGGCCATCACCTACGAACCGTTTGAACTGTTTGGATTGTCCCAAACGATCACGAAAAGTGGGCCACTTTTAGCCCAAAAATGGACAGCGGTCTGTCCCCCCGCTACAGCGGGAATTCATTCCCGAAAGAAGAAAATCCTCTTTTCCGTTTCTGAAAGTCGGTCTGGTCGACTCTCCTTTGACTAGTGCACAGTAGGTGCACAGATAATGATGTACAAATGCATCAATACAGTGGGCCCCACAAAACCTATTTATGACATCCACTCCGATCACTCAACTTTACTAACGTAATGGAGGTACTTGGTCCGTTTGTCACCCAAGTGGGCCTCACATGCCGATTAAACTACTGTAGTAGTACTAATACACACACCAATGGTGGAAACTTCCTAGTTTCATTTTAGATAGTGAACAAACCCCCAGAAGTAGAGTAGTCTATTACTCACGTGTAACATCAGGTATAGATGTATAATTTTTATTTATTGAGTCAAATATTAATATAATACAATAATTATTATAATAGTTATGATTACAATTATTTCATTTACTTATTAAAAATTTAATTTGTTACAATTAGTATGGTCCTCTCCAAATCATTATTGTATACCAAGAGGATTCACATATGTAAAATATTAATTTAATAATTAAGAGTTTTTAGTTGGTTAGTGGTTCATCTTGTGTGAAATTGAGTATTTTCATAAAAAAATCTAAATTAAAATTATTAATTAATCATAAAAAAATTTCTACTATAATTAGTTGACTTCTAAATGACATCAAAGTGTACGCCAGATATGGGGTATTACAAATAGTTGTGATTTATATAATAGAAAAAGTTTCCTTGTTCTCTTTTGTTCTCATTTGTAATAAGTGACATTATAGGTGTGACAATTTCTAATAATTTCCACATTCAAACAGTCGCTTGCTTCCCAACAAATGCCATGCCTCAGCATTACTCGGTCCACGTTTATCAGTGCGTTGCTCAACAAAGCACCTCACTGTTCACAGCAAGGCTAGCAATCCTGGCTTTATTGGTAAGTCTCACCTTTCTGCATTCATTTTTGATTTATTTCTACTCAATCACATAATTGTTGCACATTCGAAAGTCCTTGATTTCTCAATAAAAAAAATTTATTAGAAGAGTATCTTGAACCTCCACAGATCGCCTGATATTGCATTTGATATGTGGTTGAATAGACGACCGGTTGCATTCCCAACCAAGCACCGCTCTATCTCAACGCAAGGGGTCGACAGTTTCGGTTCTAATTGGACCCAATTGGTTATTACATTCCCACAAATCTCACACTTGTACCACGTGGTTGAATTCCATACTAACATCATTTTGGCACGCCTAGTGGGATTGGTGTGCAGTTGTTAGTTGAGCAATTTGATAAAATGAGCAGTTGATCGACACGAAACAATGGAGACATCAACGGACAAGAATTACATCAAGCCCCAGAAGCATTTCAGATGTAGGCCAATCTTGAGGCTTAAGAACCAAGACCTTCGGCTATCCCGGAGGTAAGGTCATCATCCTATAATAATTCTTTGGAACATGTCATTGAGGGATTAAAAGATATGCATACAATTTTGCAACAATTAACCAAGCACTCTAAGGCTTAGGTTAGAATTGTTAATAAGATTTTAGAATTTCTCTATGAGATGTTTTTCGAAGTGGGTCAGAACAACACGGAGGCATCTCTCTTCGAAAACGTTCCATAGGAGCTACAGATTCCACCTCCTCGAAATATTTGATCGATCAAGGCCAAGTTGCCTGAAACGTTAACATACCACCCCAGCCCGGTGTTAGAGAAAATATTCATAATTAATGGCCGACTGAACGATCAAAATAAGTCGGTCCAATGAGAATGCAGCGACGGACTGAACTATTCTTAGGAGCTAAGGATAAGAGTCCCGGAGGACTGGATAAGCAGCATTGCGCTTTGATTGATTATGTATTTGATTGGATTCAGATATTTTTCTTCATGCCTTCTTCTACTATTTATAGAGTTCCTGATGTAGTAGTGAGAATAACTATCGCAAACGTAAAAATCTCTCATGCTGTCAGCTGTTAAGTAGCGGTTATCTCTATTTGATTATGCTTGTCCTTTTGTTGAATGTGTTCTCATCATTTAGATAGTCTTCTGCACGTATGCACTCGGCCAATTTTAAATACTTTATATATATATATATATATATATATATATATATATATATATATATATATATATATATATATATATATATATATATATATAGGCTCAAGGACCGAGCTGAGCCGAGCCGAGCCTAACTCAAGCTAGGATAGGCTGCTGACTGAACCGAGCCGATCGAGCTGCACCAAGCTTGACTTGGTTTGGCTCATGTACAACTCTAACCATAGTGGGGCCAGAAATCCTAGACCACTGGCAAGCTTTGGATATTATCCGTGTTTCCTGTGGATCATGGCTTTGATTAATATAACTGCCTATTTTCGTATCAGATAATCCATACCGGTCCTCCTTATTCAAAGCTTAAATGCTGTAGTCATGTAGCTCATTAGTAGAGTCATGTACCTTAAATGCTGGAGTCATGGTGTGTATCTTTCAATATCAAACCAGTAATCAGCTGTAACTCACTAGGGTGAAGCTAAGAGATGAAAACCAATCTGATCAAACACTTGGGCAAATCACACGGCGTGAACTTGGATGTTTCAAGGACAATTAATTTTACATTGTATCCATTGGTGTCGCCAGTCGAGTTTTTATTGGGCAGATCTTTTGTATATACTATACAAATAAGTTTTCCCACTTGATGGTCAGAGTAGATTTACACATATAACATGGTGGCCCCACAGAGATTAGGTGTTTTATGCCTCTAGTATAAAACTTGTTGCAGAGAATTCTGGTTGGGCGTTTAGGCTCGGTTGGTTGCTCTTGGCAGTTGGCACCACACCACATGCAAGATACAGAAAGATGAAAGCGCGGCAGCTACGTGGGTCCACTGTGACTTTTGTTGAGTGCCCGCCATTATCTTGGGGCGACGTCCGTTTTAGATCAGGCTAATATTTGTATTTTCAGTTCATTCTGGTGAGAATACCTTATGAAGGGCATATAAACATCAGGGTGAGCTTTGAAAAGGTTTGGAAGGTGAGGGTTGTCATCCTCAGTTTTTTCAGTAGGTGGCTCGCTTGAGTTTTAGATCTGAGTCATGTTTGGGCTCGTGTCCTAACATGAAGTGGTGAAACTGATGGACGGAGTGAATTTCTTAGAGATTACAGTGGGCCCTTAGGAGCTTCCACAGTAAAGTTTGACTAGTCCCCCTGGGGAGTGACTGAAGGATACGTGGGGTGGACGCGGATTAACCATTGAACTCACAGCAGCGAGTCAAACTACTGAAGTGACGTCATCACGTTTTGTGGGCACACCATGATGTATGTGTTGTATCACACTGTCAATCCATTTGGACAGATCATTGTAGGGGAAGAGACCAAGAATGAGACAGATCTAAAGCTCGGGCGAACCCACCACAGAAAACAGTGCGGATTGAACGCCTACCATTAAAAACTTCTTTGGGCCACAGAAATATTCGATCAAGCTGATATTTGTGTTTGCCCTTATTCCATATCTTTGTTAACTTATAAACAGGTTGGATCTAAAAAAAACATCATGGTGGGCCTTAGAAGGTTTTAATGGTGGACGTCACAGTCCCCACTGTTTTCTATGATGGGGTCCACTTGAGCTTTGGATCTGCCTCATTCTTTGTCTCATAGCCTAAAATGATGTCTCCAAATGGATGGATAGTGTGGATACAACACATACATCATGGTGGGGCCCATAGAACGTGGTGAGGTCACTTCAGTAGCGAGGTGCAGTAGCTAATCCGCGTCCACGTGGGGTGGCTTCTTAGAAAATCCATGCTCGCAGAAACGCTGTCAATTACGCCTGGCAATGCGTCGTGTTGAACTGTGTGCGTATCGTGTTGGCTCATGTTCATGTCAAAAATTTGTTCACCCAAATAGAAATCTATAAACCCAAACCTATTGTTAATTTATCAGGTTACCCCTAACCCAACCTGTTTTACCCGTTACACCAATCTACTTATCATATGGCCACACTGTTGATGTGGACAACTGACAGTTTGACCCAACATAGAGCTGTGGTCTACCTATTGGGCCCATTCTATCATCGGAAACAATAGAATTCACTGGTGAGATGAGGAGGAATCACCTATATATTACAATATTGCATATGATGGAGTGCCAAGGTTCATAGGTGGGCCATGGTCTAGTGATGTAGACCATTATGTGAACAGGTTAAATGAGTTCACGGGTGGAACACTGACCCGACCCATTATGTTAATGGGTCTTAACGGGTCTACCCGTTAGTGATTCGACACGATAAGGCTGGATCCGAACATTGGTTTTTTTGGTGCGAGCTTCGTACAGTTTAACGGGTCGTGTGGAATTTTGCCGGGCCTACTGTAAATTATGGTGCTCTTAGAGGAATTGGGATACTTAGACACCTAGTCAATTGATCTGGATTGTCCATCAGGTCTAGCATGCGTTGCATGTGAACCATGGAAATATCACGCCGACATGATGATCTTAGCTATCTGATGGATGGCCTCAAATATGGACAGTCAATATCATTTGTAAAATGGAGTCTAACCAAGTAGTCGACAGGCCTGTTTAATAGCTCCATCATGGATTAGCTGTGAGAGTAAATATTCAATTCTATTGGGTAATCCTCCCAGTGACATCCATACGTTGGAAAATGCTATTCTTTCAGAAAAAGGTTCTACAAAAATCGAGATCCTTTCTATTCTAGAATTTATTTTTCAATGGCTCCATCTAGGGGTCCCTTTGCCAAGATTCCTTGGCCCAAAAATCAAGCTATTTCATTTAAGTGGTCTGTAGTTCACGTGACTAACAGATGGCTGGAAACCTACCTAACGAGGTCACATGTCAGGCGTGACCCACCTCATCAATGATTGTAGGGCAACCCATTAGACAGGTTGAATGCCACTTGCACTGGTGCGTACCTTGATGTATGTGCCTTATATCCACACCATCCTTACGTCTTGGCAACTTATTATTTTAGGGCATGATCCAAAAAATGAAGCAGATATAAATCTTAGGTGGACCACACCATAGGAAATAGTGGTGATTGACCATTAAAAACTTCTTATGGGCCACAAAAGTTTTGGATCAAGCTAATGTTTGTGTGGTCCCTTCATCAAAGTCTCTGTGACCTTATCAACAGGTTGGATGGCAAATAAACATTCCAGTAGGTCCTAACAAGTTTTTAATGGTGGGAATTGAATCACCACTGTTTGCTATGGTGTGGTCCACCTAACATTTGCATCTTCTTCTTTTTGGGGATCACGCCCTAAAATGAGATGTCAAAACGGATGGATGGTGTACATGTAAGTAACATATATATGTCAACAGTCACTGGTTGAACAGAGGAACCACGATGGTGAAATGACACGGAGATAATTGATTGATGGGGCAGTACATTTTTTAGGGATTTTTGAGTGCTCACGGCCCCACCAATCAAATCTTACCATGTCATTTTAAGCGGCTTGTCCTAGAGTTCCAAAGCCTTTCTCATGGAGTTCCTGTGCTGGGAATCTAGGTGGGCCAATCGTGTTGTTCATGACAAATCCATGCTGTCAATCCATTTTGTGAGCTCATTTTAGGATGTGTGACAAAAAATGAAGTGGATCCAAAATTCAAGTGGGCCGCACTAAAGGAAAAGGTGGGTAGGGAAATTCCTACCGTTGAAACCTCCCTAGGTCCGCAATGATGTTTATATGCCATCCATACGGTTCATAATGTCATTTCTGCTGGGATGAACTAAAAAAAAAATATTAGCATGACTCAAAACTTCTTTGGCCCCACAAATATTTCAACTGTGGATGTTCATTCTTCACGTTTTCGGTGCATTTGAGTCTTGGATCCAGTTCAATTTTCGTTGCATGTCCTAAAATGAGCTCACAAAATGGATGGATGGCATGGATTTCTGATAAACATCACAGTGGGCCCCACCTAGATTTCCAATACATGAACTTCTTGCTAAAGGCTATGAACTTCTTGCTAAAGGCTTTCGCAGGAAATCCACTTTCTCCTTGGTGGTAGACTCTCGATCGTTTCAACAGAGTGCTAGGGTTTGATTACCGATAGGTGGTGAAATTCCACGAAGACGTGAGTGCGGGTGGCGATGTGCGTAAAAGATTTAAACCGAAAAAAAAAAAAAAAAAAAAAAAAAAAAAAAGGGCTCGTCCAAACCTTTTAAATTGAATTACTTCAGCCTTGGAGTGTTTGGCTGCTGTGACCTTTGTATAACCAAAGGTTTAAAATATTTAATTTGACAGTTTTTCTAGAGATCTGCCATTAAGGGCATCCATATCAAACAAAGAGCTTGTGGCATAATGAAAAATCCAAATCCAGTGGCTAAAATCCCGACCTCTTGTTTTAATTGAGACAAAGATTAGGGCTCTCAATGGAGCGGGTCAGATCCAAGATCCAATTCACTCCGAATCCGTATAATGCAAATTTGGATCTTAAAATAGGTCCGATTAGTTAAATGGACCGGATTTGGATCTTAAAATAGGTCTAACTACTTAAATGGACCGGATATAGATTCACAAGAACATATTCGAGTTCGATCCGAATCCGATTAAGATCTGACTCATTGTCACCTTACTGCATATGTTATATTCATGCTGGCCATTCGTTTTACAATTGTTTTAGGCCATGTCGACCATACCATAATAAATAGTGGGATTTGCATCATTTTTCTACTAAATTAAATATATTATATTATATATTTTATATCATATGTTATTTTAGATTTGTAATGGGGGTGGATTCGGACCTAGATCCGACCCGAATACGATGGTTATAGGGATTTTGGATTCGAAATGGATCTAACAATTTATAAATGGATCAGATATGGATATCACCTTTTGGATCCCAGTTGGATCTGAATCTGATCCGAATCCGTCTATAGATATATAGACTTGGAGCCGGATCCAATTGGATCCGATCCAGATCGGACCCATTGAGAGCCCTAACAAAGATGCATTCCGGGTAACACTATCGTTCACCTAGACATGCCTAGGTGGTAAAATGATGTGGCAAGATTTGATTGGTGGAGTTGTACATTGTCAGAGTATGATACCGCCACTATGAATCCTCATGTAATTTCCCTGCTTGATTATGAATCTTTTGCCTTTTCTTCTTACCAGCCGCAGGCATTGTATTTTCTTTCAAATCGTCTATTTGTTTGCCATTATGAAGGGTTAGAATTTTCCTACGCGGGAAGCTTTTGGTACATTACTTTTGGTGTCATTGCTAGGCTATCATGGGCTTGGCTTAGGTCTGTGCAAGCCGACTTTTAAAGGAAAGCTAGGCCTGTGCCTTGCCCAGGACTGCGACGTGACTAAAGAAACAGGCTAAAAGCCAGTGATGATTATATGTGGTCCGAGTCCAATCCTGGCCACCCACCATCGTGCAGTATCTAATCTGTTGTTTGAGTGTGCCCCAGCCCACATGAGATGTTATAAAAATGACTTTGAAACCATCAAAGGGCTCGGTGATGGGCTAAAACCATGAGCTCAGCCCGATTAATCAAGGGGCTTAAATTCTAGGGCTGGCTCGAAAGACCATGGGCCAGCCCAGGCCAGTGACAACCCTGATCGGTGGGAAGAGAAAATTACATACAGAGACATGAAACACACTTGTACGGAGTAGATCTTCCTCATATATTTACACATGCATGCAGCTCGAATCCCAACTGTCCAAATAGTGGGACCCATTTTAGATTGGTAATATACTCAAAATCAGACTGATTAGTTAACGAACATTCTTTTGTTGAATTTGGAGAATTTGATACGTTCATTTTGGCCATTGATTACATCTCCACTGATTGACCAATAACAATGTAATCTTTGAGTTTATGGTCCATCGACAGTTGGTCTGGCCACGTTCACATGGGTGGATGTACCATATATACTTATCTTGATGTATCAATCTTGGTAGATGTACCATACGTGTGAAAGATCCGAACACTTAAAATGATAGGTTCTGCCTTGGATGGACCATGAACCCAAAAAATCATATCAATTAGATAATCCTAAGCCACTATAGAGAATGAATTTTTATATGAAGAAATCAAACAAACTTCTATTAAACCTAGGGGGCAGTGAAACTTGACCTAACCGGCCAACCTGAACCGACCGAATCTGAAAAGTAAGTTGGGTTTTGGTTGTATTTTGCCAACTCAAAATTAAATGGGGTCTGGTAAGTAATGAGTATAGTCCACTGATGTAAGGTTAAAAATTCTAAACTTGGTAATGATAGTTGTAATAATAAAAGTTTGATTTTATATTAATTTAGAGTTTTAAATATTTTGTTGATATTTTTTATAATTCTCTCTCTCTCTCTCTCTCTCTCTCTCTCTCTCTCTATATATATATATATATATATATATATATATATATATATATATATATATATATATATATATATTCTGCGCACCTCTTTCACTGGAGACTTAATTTCAAGAGTCACGCACAATACATGGATAAATTTTAGTAGAATTTTAGGAACTACGTGACCAAATCCTAGCGAGAGTTGTATGGTCATATCAAGGAATCTATGGGACCCCCCATGATGTATGTGTTTTATCCACGCCATCTATCCATTTTGAAAGATTATGTTATAGCATGGGCACAAAAAGGAGGCATTTTGAAGGTTAAAATGGACCACACCACTGGAAGCAGTGGGGATTGTTAACTTACTATTGAAAACTTCATGGGGCCAACGAAAGTCTTACATCAAGCTGATATTTATATGTTCCCTTCATATATATAGGTCTATGTCACCTTATGAATAAGTTGGATGAAAAAAATACATCACAATAGGCTTAGAAAGTTTTTAATGTTAGGAATTCAATCTTCAATGCTCAATGGTCATGGTCCTCTTGATTCTTCAACCTGCCTCCATTTTTTGTTCATATAGCTTAAAACATTCATTAAGAATGAATGGACGACGTAGATAGCACCTCTACATAATGGTCGCCCAAGCATTCCCTCACAAGACCATTTGTGTCTAGCTAGACTTCTTCAGTTAGTATCCTATCTTTTCCTAGATTTGGCAATAGATTTTTTTCTCTCTCACCGAGTGCAGGGAGATGGATTGCCTAATGAGGCTGGATGATGTTATATGGCCCAACCATGATGTGTGTGTTATTTCCAAGCTGTCTATCTAGTTTTCAAGATCATTTTAGGGCATGAGCCAAAAAATAGGCAAATCCAAATCTTATGTGGACCACACAACAGAAAATACTGGTACTTTAACGCCCACTATTAAAATCTAACTGGGGCCATAAACGTTTTGTACAAAGCTTGTATTTGTGTTTTCAGTTCATCTAGGTCTGTGTGACCTAATAAACAGGTCGGATGACAAGTAACATTATAGTAGATTCTAGAAAGATTTTAATGGTTGCCATTTAATCACCATTGCTTTCTTATGGTGGGGCTCAGATGAGAGATGGATCTGTCTCATTTTTTAGGTCATATCTTAAAATGATCCAAAAAAAAAAAAAAAAATTGATGAATAGCATAAATAAAACACATACATATTGGTGGGGCCCATAGGACCATCTCGTAGCCACCCTGATCCTGGCAGTAGGCAATCCGCTTTGGGAGTAGATTATGCATTACCCGAAAAATAGCTTAGTGGGTGTTACCCTTGCCATGGGGCGACATGATAATGCAATAACGGATTAGTTGTTACCTGGGTAACACCTTACCATGTGGGGCCCACCTTGATGGATGGATTGTATATCCACTAGGCCCATCTGTTTTCTCAACTAATTTCATAACATCGTTCTGACAACTAATAAGATCCACTGTTAAAAGCTTTTTGTTTGGCATTATAGGTTTTGGATCAAGATGATATTTGTATTTTTCCTTCATCTAGGTCTACCTTATAAACAGGTTAGAAAATAAAAATTACAAATTATCTTAAAGTGGGCCTGAGAAGTTTTTAGAGCATTCATTGGCTAATGTTTCCTTGTGGTGTGATCCACCTTAGATTTAAAACTGCTTAAATTTTGGAACAATGTCCTATAAGGGGCTGAAAAAATGGATGGTCATCTTTGATATATGGACGATCCTATGAGGGAATACGTGGGGCCGATCGTTATGTAGAGGCACTATCTACGCTGTCCAGTTCATTTTTAATTAATGTTTTGGGCTATGAGCCAAAAATGGACGCAAATTGAAGAATCAAGTGGACCACAGCCATTAAGCACTGGGGATTGAATTCCTACCATTAAAAACTTCTTAAGCCCATTGTGATGTATTTTTGCCATCCAACCTGTTCATAAGGTGACATAGACTTAACCTTCAATATGCCTCCTTTTTGTGCTCATGCTATAAAATAATCTTTCAAAATGGATAGATAGCATGGATAAAATACATAAATCACCGTCGGTCCATAGAAATTGCCTTAAAATCTTTCCACGTTGCGCAAGTCTTTGGAGAGCAAGTCTCCATCTCAAGAGGAGTGCATGTGATGATACCCTCGTCCTTCAATGCAACTTGGCAGACCGTGTCAGCTGGGACTCTCCGTGGTCCTTGTGTCTCCACCATTCTTCAAAACATTAGATATGTCTGCTGAGGTGCAAGACCTAAATTGGGAGAAGTTTCGAGGTGTGTAACATGGCCACGTCATGATAAATAGAGTTTGTGGTATGTTGCATTACGAGCTTCTTGGCCTGGCCCATCTCATAATTTAAGGGAGTGTTTGGCTTTTCATTTACTGACGTAATTACATGTAAAAAAAAAAAAAAAGTTACACTTGTAATTAAGGTAGCAACCCCAAAAGTTGAGGTTGACAAGCTAGCTTTATTTATTTATTATTTATTTATTGTTAGGAAACAATATTTCATTAATATAGGAAAGGCCAATAGGCCTAAACAATTACAAAATTCAAGCAAGCCCGTCTACGGAAAATAGGGCTGCACAGCCAGCCTATTATATATTCCTGTACACAGCCCAACTAGAAAAACCAAAACTATACTTAGTTTTCCTTTACAAAATCCAACCATGTTGGGTCTAATACAAGAAGGCCATAGATGGGAGAGGGGAGCTCTGAGGCCGCATCAAAGATCTTATCTGTTTGGGATTTGCTGCCTAAGCGAGCCAAACCATCAGCCATGCCGTTGGCTTCCCTAGGAGTATAGACAATAACAACTTAGGCTTGATGTTTGAAAAAAGTGACGCAGGTCTATCAATACCATAGAAGCCAAATTGATACACTGGTCTTGCTAAGGAAATCGACGACCACTTTCGAATCACTCTCAATAATAATATGAGAGAATTCCCTCTTCACAGCCAAGTGTTAGAAAGCCTTCAAAGAAGTGCACAGTTTGGGTGTTTAGATCGGTCGGGCGACCGGTTTGGCCGTTTGACCCAAATGCACAAGAGCTGCTGGACTGTTTTCTCTCAGCCTAGACCTATGGACAAACATGTCTGCAGGGGGACTCAGACCGGTCGGGTGACATGTCGGTGGTAAGGTTGGATGTACAAATCTAAAAGTTTCCTTTTGCAAGTCGGTCTCTTGCGCAATTTTGCACAAGAGGTTTCTAATTTCGATTTTATACCTATAAAAGGGGTGTAATACGGGATTTGAAATTTTAACATTGGGGCCATGTTTCCTAGAGGGATTGAGAGGGTTCTAGGGTAAGAGAAAGAGCTTGGGGAAAGCTTGGAATTCTCTAGGACAAAGAAAAAGACTATACTTGTTTGGTTCATGTGAGAATAGCTTTGGGTAGCTCGGGATTTCTCTTATGGGCTGTGATCCGGGTTTTGTTTCTGTCAATCTCTTGTAACTTTTGTTAATTATAGTGGATTGCTTGTGCTGTGGTTTTTTATCTGTTAAGGGGTTTTTCCACGTAAAATCGGATTGTCTCTTGTGGTTGAATGCTTGTGTGGTGTGATTTCATTGTGTTTCTCGTTTGATCGTATATTCTGCTGTGGAGTTGTTCGGCTTTCGCTTCCACTACCGACGTCCCTATTCCCAACACCAAGGAGAGCCCATGGGCTATAGCTCTCGCTTCCACCTGAATATTAGAGCCCCAACCAAAACCTTTCGCAAAACCAAAAAGAAATCTCCCATCCCAATTTCTGCACGCACACCCCACCTCCAAACAGCCCCAGATTCCCTTTAGCAGAGCCATCCACATTAATTTCACCCACTCACGATTAGGTTTAGTCCATTTCAACAGGGAGAAAGAGCCCTTTCGGGGGCCTTCTAAATTGACACCTAACACCTTGAGCGTTAACTGCCTGGACATAATGTTTTTCTTAAGCAGGAGGAGGCTTGAACTCAAGATTTTGATTAAGTGTTTGATTTTTGCAATGCAATTTTCCGGGCTCATAATGCCACCCTTGTATCTACACCGATTCTTTCCTTCCATATCACCCAAAGGATGATGCATGGAATGAGGCCCATCCATATCTCCCAGAGGATGATGCAAGGAATGAGGCCCGTCAAAAGAGTAAAGCAATTCCACAATGGATGCCTTACTCCGCCATAAAAAAGTTCTCCCCTCAATCGTATGCTCTCCCGATGACACCACTTCTCACAGTCTATTGAAGAAATCTCATATCTTAGTAGATAGTTCTCCCTCAATGAAGATGTGGTTTTCTAATTCCCGCGGGTCTTGCTTCGCACCCGCAGCCACTACAATTCATTGCAGAGGTGGTTGACAGCTAGCTTGCTGGGCCGTACAACTCTTAAACTAAGGTGGAAAATTTGTGGGGCCATGATGTATATATCTAATCCATGCCGTTCATCCTTTCTGCCAGATCATTTTAGGGCATGAGCCTAAAAATGAGGTAAATTCTACACTCAAGTGGACCACTCCATAAGTAAAAGTGGGACCCCAATGCTTTCCGTTGAAAACGTTCTAGGGGCACAGACGTTTTGGAACATGCTGACCATGTCTTTACGACCTTATCAACAGGTTGGATGACACCGCTTTGAGCCCTACGGAGGTTTCAGCTTTCAACAATTCTAAGACTACTTTTCTTCTCTAGTGTAGTACACTTGAGCTTTGGATTTGCCTTAATTTTGAGCCCATGCCCTAAAATGAACTGATAAAACGGTTGGATGGCGTGGATAAGACACACACATCACGATGAGACATACATTTAACTCAGTAGGCAAGCACGCAGAATTCATTGCATGCCATCACGAAAGTGAGGTGAATTTTATCATATTTTTGTCTCTGATCCAAACGGGTGTTAATAGCCATTATTAACATTTTACAACTTTCCTTCTCATTTTTTTATTTATTTGAAGGGGTGCACTACGCCAGCAAAACAGGGGAGACACTTGAGGGGCTAATGGCAAGCTACCATGGTGGGCCCTACCCCACGAGAAATTAATTTAATATCATGCGAACCGATGGCCCACATATAAGATATTAAACGGATAAGAACAGATACTACACCTGATCTTAGCCAAGAGGTTGAGAAAGTTATTATTAACATTTTATACCTATTTATAAATATTTCCCACAAAATCAAACACTCCCTAAGGTGACGTTGAGAGGATTGCTGAATAATACATGTTGAGGATCGACAAAAGTAAAGAAGGAAAGAAAGAGTTGAAAGCAAATCGACCAGTTGCAAGCCCTTTCCGACTGATCACATATCCCTGGCGATTGGCCAAATTTCCCCAGCAACCGGCCACAATTAGGCTGAATTCCAGCTTTGCTCACTGGACTATTTCGAACCCCTTTCGACTGATTGACAGAGGCCGGAGATCGGTCGCCGCTTAACTGTGACCAGTCAACGGTCCCCTACGATCGACCGCTCATTTCTGCAGTTTTGCACGCGGTCTGCCATTTCTTTCCATTTTGATTAGGATTCTTTCTCATTATGTTTTTAGGGTTTCATAGATTGCTAAGGGTATTTAAACTCTCTTAATTTCATTAATAAAATTATTCATTACTTGATTTTATCAATAAAGATCGTGCTTTCTTCTTCTTCTTCTCGTGGATTCGAAGAATTTCGGATAAGGATTTCTGGTTGCTCTGTGTATTTGGAGTGTTTATTCGTGAGAGAGACGGTGACCGATCTCACGACGTCTACTCCTGTGTTAAGTTAGTATCAAAGCGAAGAAAACCCTTGGGAAGATGACTTCTAGCGATGACCGAGACAACAATCCCACCGACAATGATCTAGGGGACTAGCCTCTGACTTCGACGGAATTCAGAGAGTTTCGGCGGGAGAACCTACAAGCTATGCAAGGGCTACAAGCTTCATTTGACCGTCTCGCTGCATTGCTCGCTCCACCCCAAGCTCCTGACAATGCTTGACCTCTTGCGATAGCTTTACCATGCAACAACGTTATTTGCAGAGCATTACCGATGGCCGACCATCAGGCTTTTCTAGAAGACATCGGATCCAGCGACAACGACGTTGATAATTTTCTTTATCCCCCAACCCCCACTCATAGATGAGCGTACCGATTGTCCCGAGAGAGAATTTCGAGTTAAGGGTGAACTACCCAGTTTTAATGGACTACTCAATATCGAGGATTTCTTCGATTGGTTGGTTGAAGTTGAAAGATATTTCGATTACATGAGTGTTAGAACTAGAGAAATCAACCGCTCGTCGGCAGTCTTTTTCCGGATGTATTGTTGTTCTGGGGTTCTGAGTAATAGAAATATTCATAGACAATCACAAGCATTCACAAAAGGTACACAAGAAGGGATATCGCAAGGTGAATTTTATTCCAGAGATTCTGAGATCTTGTACATTCCAGGCCGTGATCTGGCACGAGCCCTTAATTACATCGAATGGATCGATCACCCTTGATTAAAAGGCAAAAGTAAACGAATACGCCTTAGAGAAAAATAAAGCAAAGAAGGAGGCAAAAAATATAAATCATGCACGCCACAAGGAACACAGATATTTTTACATGGAAACCCTTGCGGGAGAAAACCACGGCACAAAGCGACAAAACTTCACTATGAATTAACAATTGTACATGAGGTGGAGTATTCAGAAAAAGCCCAAATCGATGGGCAGAAGACCAAGTAATCAGGGACTATGGCCTTAGAGTTCGTGGTCATAGAGACCTGTATTTTTGTGTGGTCATAGAGACCTGTGTTTGTATGGTCGCGGAGACCTGTATTTGTTGTGTTTTGTTATGGACTGATCCATCTTTGTACGAATCAGATGTCTATGTCCCATGTTTTGACCGGAGATCCGGGCTACGACTGTCAGGGTTTACGGCCGGGAAGGACGACTCTGGGCCTGCGCCTGTCAATGTATGGACAGGTGACCTCGGGAAGTCCATTCCACAGTTGTGTGTACCTGAGCAGCTCAACCAGCGGATGCCGTTTAAACGGGTAGGGCATCATCGACTGTTCTCGAAATGCCAGTCTTTAACAAATTGTGTGTAGTAGTTTAGAACTCTCTCGGTATGGTTTATCGTGTTAACCATAGTCCCATTTGGTTAGTTCAAGAGCATTAATCTGGGCTAAGACATATTTTTACAATGAATACAGTAAATATGAAGTTTTTACAAGTAGTTATCGAATCGTGTTGGAGTCTGGTGATTCATCTTCGGGCGCGTTCTGGCTTCTGTTCACTTGCTGATAGTCGATATGCAACAGAAGCTCAGTTTGAGATCTGCTTGTATACACAAATATGCGGGACATTGCAAACAAAGTGAGATAGTCTTTAGTACATGCCAAATATCATAGAGTGAATGTTAGATTAAGCGGAATGAGACATAGTGCATGTTAGATTACGTAGAGAGAATGCTAGATTAGATGGGGTTATGCATAATGAGTATGTAACAAAGCCACATCATGTTGGGTGCATGTGCAATTAAGTTAAATTAGGCCGAGTGCAATCTAGGCACACTTCAACTGAGACAAATCAAGTTAAGCGCATGGTAGCTGGTGCTGAGCGCATGCTCATTGGTCAGGGGTAGATATGTTTGGAGGGGCGGATGCATTTCAGCCAAGGACACATGCCATTTTAGAGGGAGCACATGCTGCTAAGGACCGGCAGCACGTGATAGTACGGGCTGGCAGCGCACGACTTTTTATAGGCGGCGTATGGTGCAAAGGGTTGACAGCGCATGGCTTTATTTAGAGCCAGCGCGTCCCCGCTCCAAACCTTAGTGCAAGCCTACTTTTGGAGCCAGCGCGTGATGAAAATCACTCTATGTCCAGCGCGTGGTGAAAATCGCCCCACGCTACAAAGGCTAGCGCATCGCTCCGTTTGAAGGGCTAGCGCGTCAAAAAAAATCGCCCCTTCTCGTCCGCTCTCCTCTCTCTTCTACTCTCTTTCTACTCTCTCCCTCTCTTGGTTTTTTTTCTCTACTTCTTGAATGCCACTCACGCAACCCCTTTATATAGTTGTTGGTTTGGGAGTTGTAACGGTTCATATATATCCTCTTATGGTGTGGTCCACTTGAAACTTGGATCAGGTTAATCTTGTGTACTCTGGCACGTGTGGACCACACTGATCCTGTGAACATGTCAGATTCTCCAAATCACTCAGATGGTGGGCTCTTGGAGGCGCTGGACGCTGGTTAATGTTGACAATACGTATGTACCATGAGTTTGCATGGTTAGTACGTCTTTTGGAAAACCTGTTAGTGGGTCTCCTTTGTAGTTCGTGGGCCCCAAATCTGAGCGATTCATTAGTTTAGGGTCGTCATTCTAGGAGGTGGCCTCAAGTTTCACCTAAATCCGAGTTCCAGGTGGGCCATACGAGAGGAAACAGTTCCACCGTTCAATCACCGTTGAAGACTTATGTGGAGCCATAGAAGTATCAGATCAGGCTAGCATTTATGCATATGACACGTGTGGGCATTTGTGATTCTCTGAATGTTTCAGATGTTTCAAAGGGCATCATGGTAGCCCCACACGTCTTCAACCAGTAACCGATTCTCAATCAGCGCTTGGGCGCATGTCTTTACGACAGTGGCTTTTTCCATGTTTGCATGCTTCCACGTGTTTGACAAACTTTTAGGTGGGTCCCATTTATAGGGCATGGGTTTAAGATTGAAACCGTTCATCAGCTCGGGAGTGCTATTCCAGGAGGTGGTCCCAAGTTTGGGGCAAATCAGATGTTCAGGTGGGCCATACCATAGAAAATAGTGTCACCGTTGTTTTGCCGTTGAATGATATTTGGGAGTGCTCATGACGAGAGTGGTCATATCCGGGAGTGCTCATATTAGGGAGTGCTCATATCCGGGAGTGCTCATGACGGGAGTGGTCATATTCGAGATTACTCATATTCAGGAGTGCTCATATTCAGGAGTGCTCATATCCGGGAGTGCTCATGACGGGAGTGGTCATATTCGGGAGTGCTCATATTCAGGAGTGCTCATATTCGGGAGTGCTCATGACGGGAGTGGTCATATTCAAGAGTGCTCATGACGGGAGTGGTCATATTCAGGAGTACTCATATCCGGGAGTGCTCATGACGAGAGTGCTCACGAGTTGAACTGCTCGCATGTTCGGGATGCGACCCCTTTTAACGAGCACGAGCCGAGCTGCTCACATGTTCGGGATGCGACCTCTTTTAACGAGCATGAGCCGAGCTGCTCACATGTTCGGGATGCGACCTCTTTTAACGAGCACGAGCCAAGCTGCTCACATGTTCGGGATGCGACCTCTTTCAACGAGCACGAGCTGAGCTGCTCACATGTTCGGGATGCGACCCCGTTCAACGAGCACGAGCTGAGCTGCTCACATGTTCGGGATGCGACCCCTTGAGACACGGAGCCGTAGATGAAGATAAGCCCAAAATCGGCCTTACGTGCTGCTGGTACTATAGGCTAAGGGATGTCATCGCTGATCATCAGTAGTTAAAGCTGCTCGCACGTCGGAAGATGCTCACGAGACAAGCTGTTCGCATGACCAGAGACCAGGGACCAGGGCTGCTCACATGACCAGAGACCAGAGACCAGGGCTGCTCGCATGACCAGAGACCAGGGCTGCTCGCATGACTAGAGACTAGAGCTGCTCGCATGACCAGAGACCAGAGACCAGGGCTGCTCGCATGACCAGAGACCAAGGCTGCTCGCATGACTAGAGACCAGAGACTAGAGACCAGGGCTGCTCATATGACTAGAGACCAGAGACCAGGGCTGCTCATATGACCAGAGACCAGGGACCAGGGCTGCTCGCATGACCAGAGACCAGAGACCAGAGCTGCTCGCAGGATCAAGACGTCGTGATGATATACGATCACTGCTATTTTGACTATAACACTGAATTTCATGATGCGCTGGGGCACTTTAGTGACGCGCTGACCTACTCGTGTTTTACAAAATTGGGTTTTGCGAAACGGAGGGCTTGCGGGGCCCGCTTTGCGATGGATGTCAATGCACTGGCCCTATTTCTAATCAGGCGATGATTTGGGCACTCATAATCATTGTTTCGAAGACCTTGACTTTTGGGACCCCAACAATGAGTGTCCTTGAGAACAAGTAGGTGAAACTTGTCGTGTACAAGTTGAAATCGGGTGCTTTAGCATGGTGAGAGAAATTATAGATCATGCGTGCCCGAGAGAATAAACTTCACATCCGTTCATGGCAGAGGATGAAGCGGTTGCTACGATCCAGATCTTACCTAGTGATTACGAGCAAGTATTGTTTTAACAATATTAAAATTGTAAACAAGGTAGCCGATCTGTTGCAGAATATTTGGTTGAGTTTGATTGACTAAAAACACAGAACGGGTTATCAGAGATGGATGCCCAGAAGGCTGCGAGGTTCATTGATGGCCTATGTCCTGCTATCCAGGATCGAATTCAGCTACATCCATTTTAGACTGTGGCTAAAGCAGCACAACTAGCCACTCGCGTCAAGACCCAACTCACTAGGGTTCTTGTTCGGTCCTACCCCTCGACCCGTGTTCCCATGACGGGCCCCACTTAAGAAGAAACTATGTCCAAGGGGAAGGAACCCGTTGGTGGGCGTGCTCAGGCCCTAACGACTGTGAGCCGTGATGCTAGAAGTGGTCCAACCAGGCCTCAATGTACAACTCCTACAACAACGGGTCCAAGCCAGGCTTGCAATCCTTATGGTCAACCAAGGCCAGACCATTGTTTCTATTGTGACCAAACGGGTCACTTTTATAATGTGTGCCCTCAACGCCTTGCAACCCATCTTACTACTAATGAAGGAGGTGCCGAGGAAGGATATGTGGAAGAAGAGCATGGGTTCGATGAACTTGGGCAAGCCGAAGAGTGAGAAGCATAAGGAACTAAATAGTTAGCTGAAGACCATGGTGAGTCCTTAGTTGTGAGACAGTTGTGCTACACCCCACAGAAGGAGTCGCATCCTCAACTCCACAACATCTTCTGTACCCGCTGCATAGTGAATAAGAAGGTTTGCGACATCAGCATTGAAAACATTATGTCCAAGGTTATGGTGGACAAATTGTGGTTGTGGACGATAAAACATCCAGCCCCGTACTCTATCAATTGGATCAAGAAAGTTAGCAACACGAGGGGTGACCGAACAATGCTTGGTCTCATTTTTTATTGGTAGAAGTTACAATGATCAGGTGTTATGTGATCTGGTTGAAATGGAGGGATGTCATATGCTTCTCTGTCGACCGTGGTAGTTGGACTGAGATGTGACCCATCGTGGAAGAGATAACACATACATGTTTCTGAAGGATGGGTGAAAGATGGTAATAGCTCCTATGGCTCTGAAGAGACGCCCTGAAGCTTCCAAAGTGGAGGGGAGTTCTCTCCTGGCCATACAATAATTTGTGGAGGAATAAAAGGAGATGGGCGTGGTCTATGCCTTAGTAGTGAAAGATGAAGGCCCAGAAAGCACGAACATACCCTTAACCCTCGGACCGTTACTGGATGAGTTCCGATATGTTTAGCCCGAAGACCTCCCTAATGGTTTGCCACCAATCGATGAGGTATATTTAGCACCACATCGATATTATCCTAGGGGCTAGTTTACCTAATCGGTCGCATTACCATTTGAGCCCAAAAGAGAGTGAGATTCGCTAAGGCTAAGTTGAAGAATTTCTGAAGAAAGAACTCCTAAGGGAGAGTATGAGCCCTTGTGTAGTCCCGGCATTATTGACACCAAAGAAGGTTGATAGTTGGTGTATGTGTGTTGATAGTAGAGCAATCAACAAGATTACCATCAAGTATAAGTTTTCAATACCCCGACTAAATGACATGCTTGACATGATGAAGGGTGCTAAGGTGTTTTCCAAACTTGATTTACGGAGTGGATACCATCAGATCCATATCCATATCGGTGATGAGTGGAAGATAACTTTCAAGAAAAAGAAGGGCTCTATGAATGTCTTGTTATACCATTTGGGTTGTCAAATGCACCAAGTACATTTATGAGCCTCGTGACTCATATTTTGAAGCGGCAAGTTCATCGTGGTATACTTCGATGACATCCTGATCTATAGTTAAGACAAATCAGAATATATGGGGCATCTCAAACAAGTTCTCTAAGTGCTGTAAGATAACAAGTTGTACATGAACTTGAAGAAATACGATTGTTTGACAGATCATCTGTTATTTATGGGGTTGGTGGTATCTTCCATTGGTATTTGGGTGGATGAGGAAAAGGTCAGGGTCATCTGAGAGTGGCCTACCCCGACCAACATCCATGAAGTGCGCACAATTTTCATGGGTTGGCCAACTTCTACTGTCGGTTCATCAGAAATTTCAGTACTATTGTCGCACCTATTACTAATTGTATGAAGAATGGTCTATTCCAATGGACTGAGGAAGCCAATAGAAGCTTCGCTAAAATCAAACAACAGTTATCATCCACTCCATGTTTGCTTCTATCGAACTTCTAAAAGGTCTTTAAAGTGGACTGCAATGCCCGCATCATATATGGGTATTAGTGCAATTTTATCGCAAGAAGGCAAGCCTATAGCCTTCTACAGGGAGAAACTGAGTGATTTGAGGAAGAAATTGTCCATGTATGAAATTGAGTTGTACGTTGTGGTACAAGTTCTTCGGCATTGGCTCACTACCTTATTCAGAGGGAGTTTGTTCTTTACATAGACCACAGGGCCCTGAAATTTATCAATAGTCATACTAACATAAGTTATGTACATTCTAAGTGGATCTCATTCTTGTAGGAATTTATATTCGTGTTGTACAAATCAGGCCAACAAAACAAGGTTGATGCATTGAGTCGCCAAACCGTCCTACTTGTCAACACGACCAATGAGGTTGTCGATTTCGACTGCCTTAAGGAGATGTATTTTGAAGAAGAAGACTTTAAGGACACATGATTGCGGAGCAAAGAAGGCCACCTTGGTGATTTCCACATCTAAGACGAGTTCTCATTCTTTGGGAATCGTTTGTGCACTCTGTAAAGCTCGCTACGTGACAAGATCATATTGGAGATCCATGCATGGTAGTGGCCTTGGAGGCCATTTGGGTCGTGATAAGATGAAGGCCCTGGTGAAAGAACGATATGTTTAGCCTCATCTAGGCTGTGATGTAGTGAATATGGTTCAGCGGTGCCACGTGTGTCAAACCTCCAAGGATAAATCCCAAAACATGGGACTCTACACCTCGTTACATGTCCTCGAGGGCCCTAAGGAGGACATTTCCATGGACTTTATCCTAGGTCTCCCACGAATACAATGCGGCATGGACTTCGTATTCGTTTTGGTAGACCGATTCTCAAAGATGGCTCATTTCATCCCATATAAGAAGACCTACGATACAACGAATGTAGCTAACCTCTTCTTTAGAGAGATCATGAGGTTACATAGAATCTCTAAGGCAATTACATCAGACCGTGATACAAAGTTCGTGAATCACTTTTGGCGGATTTTGTGGAGTCGATTTGGGACAGAACTTGAATTCAATAGCGTATATCATCCACAAACTGAAGGATAAACCGAGGTTGTGAATAAGACTTTAGGCAATCTTATGCGGTGCATCTTCGGGGAGAAACTAAAATGGTGGGACTTGGCCATGTCTCAAGCTGAGTTCGCCTTCAACAACATGATGAACCATTCAACAGGGAAGTTATCATTCTAGATTGTCTACAGACAGGTTCCTCATCACACATTAGGCTTGGTTCCCTTGCCCAAGCTCCTGAGCATGAGCATCGCTACGGAAAATATGGCTGAAAGGATCACTGAGTTACATGAAGAGGTTTAGTCTAAGTTGGCAGAGGCGAATGAAAAATACAAGAGAGACACCGACAAGCATCGTCGCACCAAGGTATTCGAGGTTGGAAAACAAGTGATGGTCCACTTACGTAGGGACGCTTTCCATTCGGTACCTACAACAAGCTGAAGTATAAGAAGCTTGGACCGGTACCGATCCTCAGAAAGTTGAATGACAACACTTATGTGGTCGATCTTTCAAAAGAGTTCAAGATCTCACGAACATTCAACGTGGCTAATTTGAAGAATGGGAGACTGATGTAGAGAGGATTGCTAAACAATACATGCTGCAGATTGACTAAAGCAAGGAAGGAAAGAGTTGAAGGCCAAAAAATCGACCAGTCGCAAGCCCTTAGTGACTGATCGCATACCCCAAGTGATAGATCGAATTTCCCTAGCGACCGGCCGCAATTAGGCTGAATTCCAGCTTTTCTCGCTAGACTGTTTGGGACCCCTTGCGACCGATCGCTAAAGGCCGGCGGCCGATCGTTGCTCAACTGCAATCGGCAGCTCGTTTCTATAGTTTTGCGTGCAGTTTGAAGTTTCTTTCTGTTTTTAATAGGATTCTTTTTAATTATGTTTTTAAGGTTTCGTGAATTTCTTAGGGTATTTAAACTCTCTTAATTTTGTTTATAATATTATTCATTACTTGATTTTATCAGTAAAGCTCTTGCTTTCTTCTTCTTCTTTTTCTCCTTGGATTGGAAGAATTCGAATTGAGGATTCTCGATTGCTCCTTAAGTTCAGAGTGTTTATATGTGAGAGAGATTGTCTACGGCATGGACCATAATGTGAATTACCAAGAAGTTCGAGTAGGTAGATAATCTGTGCGGCTTACCAAGATGCATGCCCTTGAGAAATTAACTCCATTCATCAGTTTTGCAAGCTTACAGTAGAATGGGAGTGAAAGCATGAGGTATATCCACAACTAAGATAAGCCACGACCACACAAAATAGTGGAGATTGAACTCCCACCATTGGACACTGTAGGGGCCCTGGAAGTTTTGGATCAGTATGATATTCGTGCCTACAGTTCATTCTAAGTGTAATAACCTTATGAAGGGTTTAGATGGCATATAAACATCATGATGGGCTCATGGTTTCAACGGTGCTGTTTTTTTTCCCCCCCATTTTCTGTAGTGTGGCCCACTTGTGTGAGCTTGCAAAAACTGATAGATTGGGTGGATTTCTCATTGGCATCTGGGTGGGCCCATGCAACTCGGCACCTGGTCTTGCATGTAATTTTCCGTCCTAATGTAAGAGAATCTTCATACATTATTTTTATATGAGACAGATTTTAATTGTAGAGTCTGAATGTAGTCTTAGAACCGCTTTTAATTTACCATATTGTAAGTTTTTTTTCATGAACTAGAGTAGAAATACCTTAAGTGCGAGTACTAGACCCACTCAGACTATTCTCGGGGATCTGTGTATGAAAGGGCATCTGATGCAAAAATTAGGCCAGTCCAACCGTAGGGGGGCAGAAAATTGTCGACTATTTGCAAGCTTTGGATATCATCCGTTGTTTCCATGTGGGCCAGGGGCTCTGATGAATACAACAGCCTGAGTTTTTTTTACCTGCGTGAAAAATGTGGAGTGCAGATGGCCTTAGCATCGGATGTGACACTGCATTTGCTGCGCAGACCCTTTTTTTTTTTTTTTTTTTTGTCATGCAACGCACCAGCCTGTTAGCTGGGTAACGCACCACACAGTTAGTCACACAATGCACTCGAACCTAAGACCTCTGTTGAAGCGCCTAGGCATCTTCCAGCTGGGCTAGCAGACCTTCAATTTACTACGATCTTGTTTGATTTTGTTTTAATTTTTGGCAGTTTGTTGGAGTGGGATCCATTGTTCAAGGTCCAAACTGTTGCTTTTATAAACTTTGTTGGAATCAGATGCCTCAAATCTTCTGCAACAAGGACTTGTGACCGGTCGGCCTGTTTTCTATTTGAGCGGGTCTCTTTGTGCAGTTTTGCTCAAGTAGTTTCTAATTTCAGTTTTATGCCTATTAAAGGGTGTAATGCAAGATTAGGAGTTTTGCCATTGGGGCTAAGTTTCCTAGAGGAGATTGAGAGAATTCTAGAG
This sequence comes from Liriodendron chinense, assembly GCA_003013855.2. Classification (NCBI taxonomy): domain Eukaryota; kingdom Viridiplantae; phylum Streptophyta; class Magnoliopsida; order Magnoliales; family Magnoliaceae; genus Liriodendron; species Liriodendron chinense. The sequence goes on from ML058479.1 coordinate 3,604,743, forward strand.
AGGAGAAAAAGCTTAAGGAAAGCTTGGGGTTTTGTGGGATGAGAAAAATGACGGTGCTTGTTTGTCTCATGTGAGAATAAGCTTTGGGTAGCTTGGGATTTCTCTTGTGGGCTTGTGATCCGAGTTTTGTTTCTTCTATCTCTTGTAACTTCTGATATAATAGTGGATTGGTGTCGCTTTGTGCTGTGGTTTTTTACTCGTGAGGGAGTTTTTCCATGTTAAATTTAGATTGCCTTCTTGTGTGTGATTGATTGTTGCTTGTGTAATTGCCATGGTGGTTTACTCGTGAGATTCACTTTCGCCGCCTGTTTTCCCAACAAGCTTATCTTATAAGCAATTCATCCACAAAAGTGTGCCGAAGAGAAAATTTTCAAGTCTTTTGAATTTGATTGATGACAACCAAACAATTAGGAAAGAAGACCCAACAACAATTCCCAATCAACCGATATAAAACCAAGTACTTTTGTGGCTAAGATATTCCAATTTGTGGTGTTTTCGTGAGACCCATCATATCAACATTTAGGATCAATGAACCGTTGTCCTATGTGTACAGACTACATGCAGGTAAAACACCACGATGGATGTTTTCATCCATGCTATCCATCCATTTTTTTCAGATCATTTTAGGGATTGATCCTAAAAAAATGAGGCAAATCTAAATCTCATGAGGTGGCTCATACCACATGAAAACAGTAGTGATTGATGTCTACCATTAAAGACCTCCTAGGGCTCACTGTAATGTTTATTTGACATCCAACCTGTTGATTAGGTCATACAGACCTGGACGAAGGGAAAAAACAAATATGGGCTTGATCCAAAACTTTTGTGGCCTTGAAGAAGATTTTAATGGTGGGTGTTCAATCAACACTGTTTGTTATGATGGTCCGATTGAGATTTGGATCTACCTCACTTTTGGGCTCACGCCATAAAATGATTTGGAAAAATTGATAGATGGTGTGGATGAAACACATATATCATGGTGGAGCTCACAGAGCACTGACCAGGAGTGGGTAGTCAATCAGCGTCCTTGTGTCGTCTTCCTAAAATAATGACATGTGCGAGACTTAAATCGAGGAATGATGTTTTGAGGCACCTAACATGGCCAAGTTGTAGTAGAGGAGCCAGGGCCCGCAGCAATATAACTTCTTGGTCTATCTCATAAATGTAAGGGCCCTGAATTGCCATGTGACCCCCCACTAAGCCCAACCAACAGAAAGTTCCAGCAGGCAGATGCTTTGTGTGGCCTATCAAAATGCCGGTGAGAAATTCACTTTATCCATCAATTTCGCAAGCTTAAGATCAACAGTTACAATCATGAAATAGATCTAATTAAAACCACACAAAATAGTAGGGATTGAAACCCAACATTGCAAACTTTGTGGGGGCTTAGAAGTTTTGGATTATGATGATATTTATGCCTACAGTTCATCCTGTTGGTTTTGTCCCAAATCAGCTGGAAAAGACAATGAAAGAGCTTTATATACTTTGGGGTCACTCCACCTAGTTGTTTAACCTTTTGGGTGCCACTGCCCAATCACAACCCTTTTCTTAAGAAGTATACATTAAAAAAAGTCACTATTTGAACCATCATAACCCCTTGTTACTATGAGTGGATTAGGTTACCCTGAGTGTGGGGCTCACCTTGATGATATTGTTGTATATCCACGCCATTAATTCATTTTTTGAGCTCGTTTTAGGACGTGGTCCCAAAACTTAAGCAAATTCAAATCTCAGATGGACCACAGAATAGGTAACAGTGGTAATTCAATGCCCACCATTAAAAACTTCCCACGGCCTACCGTTATATGTTTATTTGCTATCCAAATTGTTGATAAGGTCAAATAGACCTATATGATTGACCCACCGTTATATGTTTATTTGATATCCAAACACCCCCCATCGCCTTATCACCAAGATTGAGATTGCTAGCCTCCTTTGACGCCTAGCCCAGGCTATGGGTTCTCTTTCCTCTGTGGTTCCCTCATTTTCTCTTCTCTTTTTTCTTTTATTCTCTTTTTTGTCTCCTCTCTATCCTCCCCCTGGGGTTCTTCTTTTTCTTCTTTTTTCTTTATAAGGGTTCGCCCTACTTGTTGTATCTTTTCAGGCTTTACCTTGGGTAAGTAATAAGAGAGTATTCCTCACTTGCTTTTCTAAAAAAAATAAAAATAAAAATAAACCTATATACATGGAAAATACAAAGATCAGCTTGACCCAAAACTTTTGTGGCCCAGAAGAAGTTTTTAATGGTCAATCACCACTATTTTGCTTCCAATGGTGTGGTCCACCTGAGATTTGGATCACTTAAGTGGTGCAACATAGATAGGGTGAGATCGATCACCGTCTCTTTCACAAGGATAACCACTCCAAATCCACGGAGCTACTGGGATTCCTCAACCAGTCTTCTTCGAATCCAAGAAAGAACACTCGAATTCACGAGCGAAATAGAGTATAAACTCAAAAGAACTTAATTTTAATCAAAATCAAATCCTTTAACAATGAATTAAACAAGTATTTATAGAAATAACTAATACTGGAAACCTTAGAAATGTAATGGAGAAGAGTTCTAATGAAAACGAAAACAAATCAGATAAGAATCAGAAATTTTTGCGCCAATCTGCATAAATCTATGGAACCGGGCGACCTGTTGTAGGGGGTCAGTGATAGGGCTGCACATCGATTCGATCAATTCGATTTTGGATGAAATTGAAATTAAATTGATCATAAATTTTCAAATTTGAAATTGAAATTGAATTGATCTTAATTTTGAAATTTCGAATTGAAATTGAATTGACCCCAATTTTTTTGAAATTGATATAAGATTGAAATGATGAATTTTTCGATTCGATTTGATTTTTCACATATTACAAATTGAAAACCTATAAGTTTTGTTGGTTTGGATTTTATAGTACCTTAAATACTAATATTAGTAGAAATACTTTTGAAAACATAGGCATAATCACTAGTCCATACATGGTTTTGAAATAAAAGTTTAATCTAACTATTGTTAGGTTGCAAAGATGCAGCATACTTGGTGGAAATTTATACATATTCATATCTTAGGCTGACTACACCACATGAAACAGTGTTTCCAAAGGGCCCATTGTAACATTTACCTAATGTTTATTTTGAATCCACCCCATTGATATTGTTAAGAAGATTTGGACGAAGGGAAATTACAAAGAACATATTGATCCAAAGCTTTAGAGGCCCGTAAAATGGTTTTAATGGTTATTCATCACACTTTCTCTTGGTATGGTCCACCTGAGATTTGATATTCTTATAATTTTGGATAATGTCTTAAAATGAGATGTAAAATTTGATGGACGGAATGGATATACAAAAAATACATCAAGGTAGGCCCCACACGGTAGGGGTAACATCCACTAAGTTGTTACCAGCGGTACACCTAATTCACTCTTGGGCGAACTTCAGATTACGTACGAAGTTAGTATGCTTTTGTCGTATTGAGTATTCAGTTGAGCCTACTTTGAATGCATTTAGTTTATCCACACCGTCCATTTGTTTTGCCCACTCATTTTAGCTGTTAAGCCCAAAATTGAGGCATATCTAAAGCTTGAGTGGACCATGCCACATAAAACAATGGGAATAAGGATTTCCATGGTTAAAACCTTCCTAAGGCCCACAGTGACGTTTATTTATCAACCAACCTGTTCGTACAGGTAGACATGTATGAATGGAAAACAAATATCAGCTTGATTCAAAACTTCGGTGGCCTACAATAATTTTTCAGTGGTAAAGGTTCAATTCACATTGTTTCCTGTGGTGTGTGCTACTCGAGCTTTGTATATGCTTCAATTTTGGGCTCGAGCCATAAAAATATCTTTTAAAATGGATGAACAGAGTGGATAAAACAAATAAATTACTGTGGGCCCCATAGAGTTTACTATTTACGCTAAGCACATTGAGTTACTAAGTAGACAATCTAGTTCGTCTTAAACTATTGGGTGGGCACAGATATGCAGAAGGGTGGTTTCAAAGCTCTTTGGGTCCCACCATAATGTATGTGTTTTATCTAGATCGTTCATCCATTTTTCATCTGATTCTAAGACATTATCCTAAAAATGAGACATATCCACATCTTAAGTGGACCGCGCCACAGGAAAATAGTGGGGGATTGATGCTTATTGTTGAAAACTTTTTATGGCCTTAGAAGTTTAGTATCAAGCTGATATTTATTTTTTCCCTTCCTCTAGGTTTATATGACCTTTTTCAACAGCTTGGATGGCAAATAAACATTACAATGGGCCCTAGGAAAAATTTAATGGTGGACGTTTAATCCCCACTGTTTTGCTATGGTATAGTCAACCTGAGATATATATCTTTCTAATTTTTGAGATTTTGCCTTAAATTCAGATGTAAAAATGGATGGAAGGAATAGATAAAACACATTATGATGTATCTATTTCATCCATGACGTCCATTAATATATATATATATATATATATATATATATATATATATATATATATATATATATATATATATATATATATATATAATTCAGTTCAATTCAATCAATTGACTCAATTCAATACAGATCGATTCGATTCAATCGATCGAAACCAAAAATTGAAATTGATTTTTTTTAATTGAATTGAATTGATCTTGAGGAACGATTCGATTCGATTTGTTCGATTTAATTCAATCGATAAATTGATCATAAATTGAATTATGTGTAGCCCTAGTCAACGACCGGTCGCTGTTGAGCAGCGATCGATCGCCGACCACTGGTGATTAGTTGCCTAAGACCCCAAACAGTCCAGTGAACTTGCCCCTTTTTCAATCAAAATTCGGCCGATCGCAGGTGCTGTGCGACCAGTCGATAGGGCCTGTCGACTGGTCATTTTTTTTAGGATTGGGCTGCCTCTTTTGATTTTCCTTTTGCTCGCTTCCGCCCATGATTAGGGGGCCTCTTCACTACATCAAACTCCCCCACTTGAAAGAAACTCGTCCTCAAGTTTCACTTTGGTCTTGGATCACGAACTGTTTTCAGTTTCACCAATGAAGAAGGTATTGCGATAGTCTTTTCTTGTGGGCATAGGGTGCACATCTTTCCTTCCTACATTGGGGCTCCTTTGTCTTATTGCGTAAGACAAGGAGGGATTATCCTTCAACCTTCAACATTTTGCAAACCTCCTTAGTGATTGAGGGAGTGAGAACAATCTTCCTCACATCCTTAACAAATGTAATAGTGTTGGCCTGCCTGCGATGTAGGACGTCTCGATTAAATTGCCATGGTCACCTAAGTATCATGTGGCAAGCGTCCATATCGATGACATCACACCATACTTGGTTCTTGTAAGCCTTACCGATTGAAAAGGAGACAAGGCATTGATCTTTAATCGTCGTCACACTGTCCTTTTAAATCCAGTCAACCATATATGGCGAGGGATGTGGCATGGTCTTAAGCTTCAGTTTCTCCACCATCGTCTGTGATACGATGTTTTTCACAACTACCACCATTAATTATCACGTCACAAATCTTTCCAGCTACCGTGTAACTTGTGCGGAAGAGATTGTGCCGCTAGGGATTGGTTTGTACACTTGGTGTATGCGATTGTCTCTGCATGATAAGGGACACACCCTGATCTCCAAGAGGCCATTTAGTCCTTTTCTCATTATTTTTATCTTGTTTGGCATCATAATTCTCTGGATCAACCTGCGCTTCTTCCTCAATGATGGCTAGACTAGCCGTTGGTCTCTGTGGGCATGTGTTTGAGAGATAACCCGGTTGTCCACACTTGAAGCAATGATTAGGCCTAGGATGACCTTAGGGATTTGGAATTTTGCTCAAACCTGGCACGATTACTGATTGTTGTGGTCTTGAGGGACCATTACCCAATGCATGGGTGGCTAGCACGAGGGGCTAAGGATGATCGTCCATAGGTTCTTTTCCCTTGGACAGGGATGAATCTTGAGCGGGACCTGTTGTAGAGTAAGTTTGTGTAGGTGTCCTTGAAAGCCGAATCTCTTCCCTATTAGCCAATTAAACGATCTCCCCCATGGTCCAGATCGGCATCATCTGAACCTAATCTTGAATAGTAAGTCACAATCCATTGATGAATCGCTCCACTTGCTGTGATTCAGTTTCTGCCAGGTTGTTCCATGTTCCCAAACGCTGGAACTCCTTCAAATACTCAGCTAAAGATTGGTTCCCTTTCCAGCAATTTTGGTATTGTTGGAATAAAATTTGTTCGTAGTCACTAGTGAAAAATCAATCCCATAGAAGATACCTCATCCATGGCCACGATTATATGGGTGTCTTATTCTATCGAGTGTGGGAACTCTGAAGTTATTCCCACCATTCCGATGCACTGGACTTCAATTTATAGGCGACTAATTTCACTTATTTTTCTTCCGACACATCTATGTATTCAAAATATCATTTTACCTCTGCTAACCAATTCGCGAGCTAGTGCGCTACGATAACAACCTAATGCGTTGCGGCCCCCTTCCAAGGGGGGCCTCCACTTGTTGCTTTAAAAGAAGGGCTAGCGCTCTAGGGACTGCCTAAGTGCTAGCTACACGACTCGAGGACACGGGATACAAGACTTATACAAAGCTTATTGCACAGCACCGATGAAATGCATCTCCTTGCAGGGCCTGGCCCTAGAACATCGGTTACCGATTCAAAATAAAAAATAATGTTCAGTAGAGAAGTGTAGTAAGGCATGAAACGCATGAACTCTTCAATGCATAATAGGCCATTAAAACTGGAAAGTTCGACCTTACCTCGATAGTTTTTGTCAGCACTATCTACACGTCGGTTCCCATGAATAGGACATCAGACCATATAGGACATCAGACCATGATGTCGCTGACTTCCTCGTTGTTGGAGCTCGAACCATCTAGAGTAGCCCTACAATTTGATGCTAGGAGTGCCCTATGAACAATCGGATTGTTCTACAGAGCAACTATAGGAGGTTGAACTTCGCATGGGACTTGGAGCAGAGTAAGCGTATCTGCGATCTGATCGAGAGTGGCCTACAGCCCTTGCATAGCCATCCGATTTTCCTGGAGGAGAGCTTCCATCCTCTCCGTAAAATAATTAATCCCATGATCACAGTCAGTGGGGATTTTATCGTTGCCGTCGCTAGAAGTCATTTTTTGAGGTTATTCCTCACTGTGATACGAACTTG